>WNWK01006931.1:0-99736 GCA_009830355.1 Cherax destructor | reverse complement strand
TTTTTTTTTTTTTTTCAACAAGTCGGCCGTCTCCCACCGAGGCAGGGTGACCCAAAAAAGAAAATCCCCAAAAGAAAAACTTTCATCATCATTCAACACTTTCACCACACTCATACATAATCACTGTCTTTGCAGAGGAGCTCAGATACTACAGCTGAGAAAAGTCCCTCCCAGCTGTCACTATCTCAGACCCCTCCTTTAAAGTGCAGGCATTGTACTTCCCATTTCCAGGACTCAAGTCCAACTAAATCAATTAACTGGTTTCCCTGAATCCCTTCACACAATGTTACCCTGCTCACACTCCAACAGATCGTCATGTCCCAAAAACCATTCGTCTCCATTCACTCCTATCTAACACGCTCACACATGCTTGCTGGAAGTCCAAGCCCTCGCCCACAAAACCTCCTTTACCCCTTCCCTCCAACCTTTTCTAGGACGACCCCTACCCCGCCTTCCTTCCCCTACAGATTTATACGCTCTCCAAGTCATTCTACTTTGATCCATTCTCTCTAAATGACCAAACCACCTCAACAACCCCTCTTCAGCCCTCTGACAAATACTTTTAGTAACTCCACACCTTCTCCTAATTTCCACATTCCGAATTTTCTGCATAATATTTACACCACACATTGCCCTTAGACAGGACATCTCCACTGCCTCCAGCCTCCTCCTCGCTGCAGCATTTGCAACCCATGCTTCACACCCATATAAGAGTGTTGGTACCACAATACTTTCGTACATTCCTTCTTTGCCTCCATGGATAACGTTTTTGTCTCCACAGATACCTCAATGCACCACTCACCTTTTTCCTTCATCAATTCTATGGTTAACCTCATCCTTCATAAACCCATCTGCTGACACATCAACTCCCAAATATCTGAAAACATTTACTTCTTCCATAATCCCTCTCTCAATGTGATACCCAATTTTCTTTATTTAAATCGTTTGATACCCTCATCACCTTACTCTTATCTATGTTCACTTTTAACTTTCTACCTTTACACACTCTCCCAAACTAGTCCACTAACCTTTGCAACTTTTCTTTAGAATCTCCCATAAGCACAGTATCATCAGCAAAAAGTAACTGTGTCAACTCCCATTTGCATTTAATTCTCCATAATTTAATCCACCCCTCTCCCCAACACCCTAGCATTTACTTCTTTTACAACCCCATCTATAAATATATTAAACAACCATGGTGACATTACACAACCCTGTCTAAGACCTACTTTTACCGGGAGTAATCTCCCTCTCTCCTACACACCTAACCTGAGCCTCACTATCCTCATAAAAACTCTTTACAGCCTTCAGTAACTTACTACCTATTCCATACACTTGCAACATTTGCCACATTGCTCCCCTATCCACTCTATCATATGCCTTTTCTAAATCCATAAATGCAATAAAAACTTCTCTACCTTTATCTAAATACTGTTCACATATATGCTTCACTGTAAACACTTGATCTACACATCCCCTACCCACTCTAAAGCCTCCTTGCTCATCTGCAATCCTACTCTCTGTCTTACCTCTAATTCTTTCAATAATAACCCTGCCATACACTTTACCTGGTATGCTCAGTAAACTTATTCCCCTATAATTTTTACACTCTCTTTTATCCCCCTTCCCTTTATATAAAGGAACTATACATGCTCGCTGCCAATCCCTAGGTACCTTCCCTCTTTCATACATTTATTAAACAAAAATACCAACCACTCCAGCACTATATCCCCCTGCTTTTAACATTTCTGTCATGATTCCGTCAATTCCAGCTGCTTTACCCCCTTTCATTCTACGTAATGCCTCACGCACCTCCCCACACTCACATCCTGCTCTTCTTCACTCCTAAACGATGTTGTACCTCCTGGCCAGTACATGAAATTATCGCCTCCCTCTTTTCATCGACATTTAAAAGTTCCTCAAAATATTCCCGCCATCTACCCAATACCTCCAGCTCCCCATCTACTAACTCCCTACTCTGTTTTTAACTGACAAATCCATTCGTTCCTAGGCTTTCTTACCTTGTTTATCTCACTCCAAAATTTTTCTTGTTTTCAGCAAAATTTCTTGACAGAGCCTCTCCCGTTCTTTCATCCGCTCTTCTTTTGCACTCTCTCACCACTCTCTTCACCTTTCTTTTACTCTCCATATACTCTGCTCTTCTACTAACACTTCTGTTTTGTAAAAACCTCTCATAAGCTACCTTTTTCTCTTTTATCACACCCTTTACTTCTTCATTCCACCACTCACTCCTCTTTCCTCCTGCACCCACCCTCCTATAACCACAAACTTCTGCCCCACATTCTAATACTGCATTTTAAAACTATCCCAACTTTCTTCAACCCCCACTACTCCTACTTGCACTAGCCCACCTTTCTGCCAATAGTTGCTTATATCTCACCCTAACTTCCTCCTCCCTTAGTTTATACACTTTTACCTCTCTCTTACTTGCTGTTGCCATTTTCCTTTTGTCCCATCTACCTTTTACTCTAACTGTAGCTACAACCAAATAATGATCTGATATATCCGTTGCCCCTCTATAAACATGTACATCCTGAAGCCTACTCATCAACCTTTTATCCACCAATACATAATCCAACAAACTACTTTCCTTACGTGCTATATCATACCTTGTATATTTATTTATCCTCTTTTTCATAAAATATGTATTACTTATTACCAAACCTCTTTCTACACATAGCTCAATTAATGGCTCCCCATTTACATTTACCCTACCCCAAATTTACCTACTACTCCATCCACAACATTTTTACCCACTTTAGCATTAAGATCCCCAACCACAATTACTCTCTCACTTGGTTCAAAACTCCCCACACACTCACTCAACATTTCCCAAAATCTCTCTCTCTTCTACACTTCTCTCTTCTCCAGGTGCATAAACACTTACTATAACCCACTTTTCACATCCAACCTTTATTTTACTCCACATAATCCTTGAATTTATACATTTATATTCCTTCTTTACCTGCCATAACTGATTATTCAACATTATTGCCACTCCTTCTTTAGCTCTAACTCTATTTGAAACCCTGATCTAATCCCATTTATTTCTCCCCACTGAAACTCTCCTACCCCCTTCAGCTTTGTCTCACTTAAAGCCAGGACATCCAGCTTCTTTTCATTCATAACATCTACAATCATCTCTTTCTTATCATTCGCACAACATCCACGCACATTCAAACATCCCACTTTGTGATTTTCTTCTTCTTCTTTTTAGTAAGCTATACAGGAAAAGGGTTACTAGCCCATTGTTCCGGCATTTTAGTTGACTTTTACAACACGCATGGCTTACGGAGGAAAGATTCTTATTCCACTTCCCCATGGATATGAAAGGGAAAAGCAATAAGAACAAGAACTATTTTTTTTATTAACACATCGGCGATTCCACCAAGGCAGGGTGGCCCGAAAAGAAAAACTTTCATCATCATTCACTCCATCACTGTCTTGCCAGAAGGGTGCTTTACACTACAGTTATAAAACTGCAACATTAACACCCCTCCTTCAGAGTGCCGGCACTGTACTTCCCATCTCCAGAACTCAAGTCCGGCCTGCCGGTTTCCCTGAATCCCTTCATAAATGTTACTTTGCTCACACTCCAACAGCACGTCAAGTATTAAAACCATATGCCTCCATTCACTCCTATCAAATACGCTCACACATGCTTGCTGGAAGTCCAAGCCCCTCGCACACAAAACTTCCTTTACCCCTCCCTCCAACCTTTCCTAGGCCGACCCCTACCCCGCCTTCCCTCCACTACAGATTTATACACTCTCGAAGTCACTCTGTCTCGTTCCATTCTCTCTACATGTCCAAACCACCTCAACAACCCCTCCTCAGCTCTCTGGACAATCGTTTTGGTAATCCCGCACCTCCTCCTAATTTCCAAACTCCGAATTCTCTGCATTATATTCACACCACACATTGACCTCAGACATGACATCTCCACTGCCTCCAGCCTTCTCCTCGTTGCAACATTCATCACCCATGCTTCACACCCATATAAGAGCGTTGGTATAACTATACTCTCATACATTCCCCTCTTTACTTCCATGGACAAGGTTCTTTGTCTCCACAGACTCAAGTGCTCCACTCACCCTTTTCCCCTCATCAATTCTATGATTCACCTCATCCTTCATAGACCCATCCGCCGACATGTCCACTCCCAAATATCTGAATACATTCACCTCCTCCATACTCTCTCCCTCCAATCTGATATCAATCTTTCGTCACCTATTCTTTTGTTATCCTCATCACCTTACTCTTTCCTATATTCACTTTCAATTTTCTTCTTTTACACACCCTACCAAATTCATCCACCAACCTCTGCAGCTTCTCTTCAGAATCTCCCAAAAGCACAGTGTCATCAGCAAAAAGCAACTGTGACAACTCCACTTTGTATTTGCTTCTTTATCTTTTAGCCCAACACCTCTTGCTAAGACCCTCGCATTCACTTCTCTTACAACCCCATCTATAAATATATTGAACAACCACGGTGACATCACACATCCTTGTCTAAGGCCCACTTTTACTGGGAAAAAGTCCCCTTCCCTCCTACACACTCTAACCTGAGCCTCACTATCCTCATAAAAACTCTTCACAAGAACTATTAAGATAAAATCAAAGAAAACTCAGATGAGTGTGTATACAATAAACGTGTACATGTTTGCGTAGTGTGACCTAAGTGTAAGTAGAAGTAGCAAGACGTACCTGAAATCTTGCATGTTTATGAGACAGAAAAAAAGACACCAGCAATCCTACCATCATGTAAAACAGTTTCAGGTTTCTGTTTCAGTCACCTGGCAGGATGGTAGTACCTCCCTGAGTGGTTGCTGTCTACCATTTCACTCATTTTAGCATCTTTTCTGAAGCCAGCCATGGTTTGCAATTGTAACCATTTTATTTCTTGGCAACACATTTCTCAAGTGTTTTTATATGTATGTTGTCTTTATACCGGACACCATTGATGAATTTATCTGCTGTACAAGTAAACAATTATTGGTTTACCTCTACAGTTTATCCAGAATTTATAAAATTTTCTTATAACACATTTCCTGTGTCAGGCTTTTATTGTATTCTGATTGCATTTTAATTGGAGTGATTTTACAACAGTACAGTGGACCCTCGGTTTTCGTTCACCTCCAAACTTGAACAATTATGTAAGTGTATTTTTGTAAGTGCTTTTGTAAGTGTATTTTTGGGGTCTGAAACGACTAATCTAATTTACATTTGTCCTTATGGGAGCAAATTCGTTCAGTAACGGCACTCGAACATCATTCTGGAAAGAATTTTCAATGAAAACCAAGGGTCCACTGTATTCTAAAATAGGCATTCAGAATTTTCTGAGTATTTTAATAAAAAATATATTCTTGTTTAACAGTCAAATGTCAGGTTGTCTTGGCAACTTCCATCAGATTTCATCTGAATTATTTGGAGCACCGGTATTCTAGTTTTACAGACATGTTTATATACAATACATATTTATGTCTGTACATGAGTTTGTAACTACACAGTTAGTAGTTTTTTCAGAGTGACCTTTAAAGACAATATTTCAATTAAAAGGAAATAATTGTAGGCATCATAATTATAGCAAAGGGTAAATTGACCTAATAGATCTGAAAAATTAAAGTAATGTACATCATAGTTAACTGAAGACAGTGTGCATTTTGTATACATACAAGTCAGTAGTAGTGAAAAGGTAATAGACAAATGGATATTTGAGTGAGGTGGGGTGCAAGATACGTCTCTTGAATATCAGCTTGTCCTGAGGTGCAGATATTGACAGTGATGAGTAGTGTGCAACCCCCTAATTTAGTTTTATATAAGGTACTCATGGGTCGAGATATTGAGAGCGAGAATCATAGGTTTTCTCGTTTGACAATTTTTTGTTGTTCAATCTTTATATACATATGTAGCAAATCTTCCTTGGCCAGTGGGAATGAAACAAAGTATGTTTAGGGTCACAATATTTATTATTGTAGGTAGGATTCCAAGCACTTATAAACTCTTGTAATTATTCATATAGCTCCATAAAATTCTTTAGATATGATTTGAGTATACTGAGTGTGCCTGCTCTGTCTGTGACCTAGTCATAGCTTATGAAAATGAGTTGGTGTATACAATACAGTGTTATATTTTAATATACAGTGCAGTATTTTTATTTTCCTAGAAGTAGAATTAAGGTATTGTAAATACATTATTATTATACTTATAGGAAATGGTTCCTACAATGATTGTCCTCCTTATGGCAGGTCCTTTACACCCTGTGTGGGGAATTAGTCTTGGCTGTACTGGGTGGGCTTCAGCTCCCTCAGCATGGTCAAATTCAAAAGTCAAATTTTTATTTCTTTTAATGCAGTACAGAAATAATGTATTTTTTTATTTTTTTTATTAACATATCAGCCATTTCCCACTGAGGCAGGGTGACCCAAAAAGGAAGAAAGACTCATCATCATTCACTCCATCACTGTCTTGCCAGAGGCATGCCTACACTACAGTTTAAAAAACTGCAACATATCAACACCCCTCTTTCACAGTGCAGGCACTGTATGTACTTCCAACCTCCAGGACTCAAAGTCTGGTTAACCAGTTTCCCTGAATCCTTCATAAATGTTACTTTGCTCCCACTCCAATACCATGTAAAGTCATAAAAACCATTCATCTCTACTCCTTCCTATTTAACGTGCTCACACACGCATGCTGGAAGTCCAAGCCCCTCGCACACAAAACTTTGACCCCCCTCAATCCAATCTTTCCTAAGACAACCCTTGCCCCACCTTCCTTTCACTATAGATTTATATGCCCTCCACCCCTCAAGGGAGGTTCCCTGATGCTGGTGAGGGGCTCTTGATCTAGGGAATTGGATCTGTGCTCCGGTTCCGTGAATTGAGCCTGAATGCCTTCCATCCTTCCCCCCAACATACGCTGTATAATCCCATGATTATAATTTTAATATATGCCCTCCAAGTTATTCTATTTTGTTTCATCCTCTCTAAATGTTCAAACCACCTCAACAACCCCTCCTCTTCCCTCTGGGTAATATTTTTCAAAACCCTGCATCTCCAAGCTACGAATTCTCTGCATTATACAGCCTGTCCTCACTTAGCGACGTACTCGTTTACCGACAACTCAGACTTACGACGGGCTCTGACCAGTATTCATACCTAAATAATGTATATTAGAGCTGATTTCCTCTATTCTGTTTATTTCAATACACAGTACACTACTGTATAAACATTTAAAAATATACCAGAAATGTTATAAATGGTGCAAAGGTGACATTAAAAGAATATCAAAGATGGTTCACACAAACCCACTACCATTATACAGTGGACCCTCGGTTAACGAAATTAATCCGGTCCAGGAGCTATTACTTAATCTGAATCTTTCGTTATCTGAAACCTTATTTCCCATAAGAAATAATGTAAATACAATTAATTCGTTCCACAAAAAAATAATCACTCAAAAAAAAAAAAAAAAAATAACATTTACTTACCTTTATTGAAGAGTTGCAAGCATCTGGAAGATAGAGTTGCTGACAGGGGCAGGGTGTTAATGGTTGGAAGGGAAATCCCCCTCCAAAAGGACTTCAGGTAACAAGTCCCTCTCTGGGGTTACTTCCCTTCTTTTTCTTTTAATGCATGCCTGCTACACTCCCTGCATGCCTGCTACACTCCCTGCATGCCTGCTACACTCCCTGCATGCCTGCTACACTCCCTGCATGCCTGCTACACTCCCTGCATGCCTGCTACACTCCCTGCATGAATGCTACACTCCCTGCATGAATGCTACACTCCCTGCATGCCTGCTACACTCCCTGCATGCCTGCTACACTCCCTGCATGCCTGCTACACTCCCTGCATGAATGCTACACTCCCTGCATGAATGCTACACTCCCTGCATGAATGCTACACTCCCTGCATGGATGCTACACTCCCTGCATGAATGCTACACTCCCTGCATGAATGCTACACTCCCTGCATGAATGCTACACACACTGCATGAATGCTACACTCTCTGCATGAATGCTACACTCCCTGCATGCCTGCTACCACTGGGGTGCCACTAGGAAGCTTCTTTGGACCCATGGTGACTTATTTCACAGTGACAATCACTAAACCACCAAAAAAGACACCAAATATATTGTGAATCTTTGAAAGAGCGCGCTAGGTAATGTTCTCTCAATGGTAAACAACGCTTCACTGGCGTCCTGCGCTTGCGCGGAGCAGGCGGACACGTCTAATACCTTTCGGTAACCGAGGAATTTTTCGCTAACCGATTCCGAAAAAAGCTTACGTTTTCCGAAACTTTCGTTAACGGGACCTTTCGTTAACCGAAAGTCCACTGTAGTATGCTCCTCACTTAGCAATGAATTCGTTAAACAATGTGGTCCTAGGAATGGAACTCCGTTGTTAAGTGAGGAGAGGCTTTACTATTCACATGGCATATTGACCTCAGACACATCTCCACTGCCTCCAGCCTTCTTGTTGCAACATTCACCACCCATGCTTCACACCTATGTAAGAGTGTTGGTACCACTATACTCTAATACATACATTCCTCTGTTTGCTTCCATGGATAAAGTTCTTTGTCTCCATAGACTCCTCAGTACTCCACTCGCCTTTTTTCCTTCATCAGTTCTATGATTCACCTCGTCTCATAGGCCCATCTGCTGATAAGTTCACTCCCAAATATGTACGTAAATACATTCACTTCCTCTATACTCCTGCCTTCCAATCTTACATCCATTCTTTCATTACCTAATTTTTTTTTGTTATTCTCATCAAAGGAACTAAGTCACTGACTTTTTTGGGTTATTCTTGTGGGTAATTTACACACGTTACTATGTACGGTAATTTATGTAATAATATTGGTAGAATTACCGACAATATGTTAAGTAAAAGGACACAAATGCAACTAATGTGACATTTTATTGTGGCAACGTTTCGCTCTCCAGGAGCTTGAAAGCTCCTTGGGTAGCATTGTAAATGGGGTTGGGCAAATATCCTGTTAGTGGGATGGATTGTGAAGGACCTGCCTAGTATGGGCCAACAGGCCTGCTGCAGTGTTCCTCCTTTCTTATGTTCTTATTTGTGTGTACCTGCACCTAAACATACTATACGGGCCTGATTGATCAGGTTGGTGCCCACTGCAGGGGACACAGTAACAATAAACAAAATATTCAGAGATGTTGTAAGGTAGACAGGTATAGACTATAGACTTTGATTAGTATTATAATAAAAAAGAAGCACTAAACCCACTAGGGTCATACAGCATATATAGACTGAGAGGTGGGAAACGGGTACAGATAGGAAGGTGGGGGTATAGTTAATGCACAAATTAGTTATAAAATTATCGGGAAGTACTGTACTGTATTTCTTTAGCCTCAGGGTAGTCAGGAAAACAACGACCAGAATGAAGCAGTAGTGGAGGCAGGTTCAATTTATTATTTTAAAAGTAGGTACGACAGCACCCATATAATAATAATAATTTTATTTTTGCATGATACATGTTTGTACAAAGGAGTATAACAATTAGGTGTACATGCCAAAAGCCCTTTTATGTGCAGAGCACTTTGGACAAACTTAAGACTAACTTAAGATTAATAAGGCAATGTTAGTGTTATAACTACATACGTATTGTCATTTCAAATATCAAAGTTCAATGTCAAATTTTAAATTTCAATTTTTTTTATTTCCTTGCAAGTTTACAATGTGGTGAGCAGACAAACACACAAAAAACACTGAAATTAATTATTATTATAATCAAATAGAAGCGCTAAACCACAGGGGTTATACAGCTACTGAATGGAAGTTTCATAGTAGGAATAACTCAGTAACGGTCCCAGATTTTCGCTTAGCAGATTAACATAAGAACATAAGAAAGGAGGAACACTGCAGCAGGCCTGTTGGCCCATACTAGGCAGGTCCTTCACAATCCGTCCCACTAACAGAATATTTGCTCAACCCAATTTTCAATGCTACCCAAGAAATAAGCTTTGACAATTCTACCCACTCATGCGGAGTCCCACTCAAATCCAACCCTCTCACTCATGAATTTATCCAACCTAAATTTGAAACTACCCAAGGTCCTAGCTTCAATAACCCTACTAGGCAGACTGTTCCACTCATCAACTACCCTATTTCCAAACCAATACTTTCCTATATCCTTTCTAAATCTAAACTTATCTAACTTGAATCCATTATTGCGGTTCTCTCTTGGAGAGATATCTCAAGACCTTATTTATATCCCCTTTGTTAATACCCATTTTCCACTTGTATCCCTCGATCATGTCTCCCTCATTCTACGTCTTACAAGTGAATGTAATTTTAGGTCTTCAATCCTTCTTCGTAAGGAAGATTTCTAATGCTATGTATTAATTTAGTCATTCTACGCTGAATGTTTTCTAACATTTATGTCCATTCTGTAATATGGAGACCAGAACTGAGCTGCGTATCTAGGTGAGGCCTTACTAATGATGTAAAAGCTGTAATATAACCTCTGGACTTCTGTTGTTAACACTTCTTGATATAAATCAGTAACTATTTGCCTTATACGTACGCTTAGGCATTGCTGTCTGGTTTAGTTGCTGCTAGCCATCACCCCAGTCCTCGCAACTGTATGGCTAAGTTCTACGTTATTTAACTTATAGTGCTTGGGTTATGGACACTCCCGAGCTTCAGAACCTTGCATTTATCTACATTGAACTGCATCTGCCACTTTTCTGACCACGAATTAAGTTTGTCTAAATCTTCCTGAAGTTCTATGACATCTATGTTCGACGTGCGGTGCCGCTCCGTCGGCTCGCAGAATGGACCCAAGCAAGGGGAGCCCGGGGGAGCCGTGACTAATGGAATTGAGTGCCGGCTCTCCCGTCCCAAATACTGAACACCCGAATGCCGATGTGCCGTACCGAATCGCTTGTAGACGACTTGCGTACCGGTCAGGGCGTTGTAGGTGGCAGAGCAGCATCCTCACTGCGATCCACTAAGACTTCTCCCTCAAAGGCTGGACACGAAGATAGGTAGGATAATCGATTCAGACGTAGATGTCAGTGAACTACAGGAGGATTTAGACAAACTCAATTCCTGGTCAGAAAAATGGCAGATGCAGTTCAATGTAGATAAATGCAAAGTTCTAAAGCTCGGGAGTGTCCATAACCCAAGCACTTATAAGTTAAATAACGTAGAACTTAGCCATACAGATTGCGAGAAGGACTTGGGGGTGATGGTAAGCAGCAACCTTAAACCAAGACAGCAATGCCTAAGCGTAGTAATAAGGCAAATAGATTACTGGGATTTATATCAAGAAGTGTTAGCAACAGAAGTCCAGACGTTATATTACAGCTTTATACATCATTAGTAAGGCCTCACCTAGATTACGCAGCTCAGTTCTGGTCTCCATATTACAGAATGGACATAAATTCGTTAGAAAACATTCAGCGTAGAATGACTAAATTAATACATAGCATTAGAAATCTTCCTTACGAAGAAAGATTGAAGACCCTTAAATTACATTCACTTGTAAGACGTAGAATGAGGGAGACATGATCGAGGTATACAAGTGGAAAATGGGTATTAACAAAGGGGATATAAATAAGGTCTTGAGGGTATCTCTCCAAGAGAGAACCCGCAATAATGGATTCAAGTTAGATAAGTTTAGATTTAGAAAGGATATAGGAAAGTATTGGTTTGGAAATAGGGTAGTTGATGAATGGAACAGTCTGCCTAGTAGGGTTATTGAAGCAAGGACCTTGGGTAGTTTTAAATTTAGGTTGGATAAATTCATGAGTGAAAGGGGTTGGATTTGAGTGGGAATTGCACATGAGTAAATAAAATTATCAAAGCTTATTTTTTGGGTAGCATTGAAAATTAGGTTGAACAAATATTCTGTTGGTGGGATGGAATGTGAAGGACCTGCCTAGAATGGGCCAACAGGCCTGCTGCAGTGTTCCTCCGTTCTTATGTTCTTACCTTTAGCATTGAATGGATGTATGATAGTAGGGATAATTCAGTAATGGTCCCAGATTTTCGCTTAGCAGATTATAATGGACTTAGAGAACACTTATCAACTGTGGACTGGGGTGAAGAAGAGAGGTATCAATATGACAGTTTCCTTAACACTATACAGGCTGCCCAAAGAACATTTATCCCGTATAAAGAAATTAGATCAAGTAGAAATGACCCAAAATGGATGAATAATAGGCTCAAATATCTTTTAGGGCAGAAGAAAGGAATTTATAGGCGCATAAAAAGAGGTGAGGATCATCTTATAAATCAGTATACTGACATTAAGAGGGACGTTAAAAAGGGAATAAGAAAAGCTAAACGGGACTATGAAATTAAAGTTGCTAGGGATTCAAAAACTAACCCAAAAAGTTTTTTCCAGGTTTATAGAACAAAAGTTAGGGATAAGATAGGTCCCCTTAAAAATAACTTTGGGCATCTTACTGACAAGGAGAACGATATGTGCTCTATTTTTAATAATTATTTTCTCTCAGTTTTCACACAGGAAGACATTAATAATATCCCAGTAATTAATTTTTACAGAGGCCCAGAAGAAGATAAATTATGTAATATCACAGTCACTAGCGAAATGATTATGAAACAGCTGGACCGACTGAAACAAAATAAATCGCCGGGTCCTGATGAGCTTTTTGCAAGGGTTCTTAAGAACATAAGAACATAAGAATGGAGGAACACTGCAGAAGGCCTACTGGCCCATACAAGGCAGGTCCTTATCAAAACCACCACTACCTAAGAATTTACTCCTGTACTCACGACACTAATCAAACCCAGCCCCTCCCACTCATATATTTGTCCAATCTCTTTTTAAAGCCACCCAAGGTCCTAGCCTCTATCACCCTACTCGAAAGATTGTTCCACGCATCTACAACTCTGTTCGAAAACCAGTACTTGCCTATGTCCTTTCTAAATCTAAATTTATCCAATTTAAATCCGTTATTTCTGGTTCTTACTTGGTTCGATATCCTCAGTATTTTATTAATATCTCCTTTGTTTATGCCCATCATCCACTTGTACACCTCGATGATATCTCCCCTCATTCTACGTCTCTCCAGAGAGTGGAGATTCAATGCTCTAAGTCTATCTTCATACGGGAGAATGCAAAATGCAAAATGCAAAATGGAACTCTGTGAACCAATATCTAACATTTTTAATTTATCTCTTCAAACAGGTGTAGTGTCTGATATGTGGAAGATGGCTAATGTAATTCCTATTTTTAAAGTAGGGGACAAGTCACTACCGTCAAACTACCGCCTAATAAGCCTGACCTCAATTGTAGGCAAATTACTAGAGTCAATTATAGCTGATATTATTAGAAGCCATCTAGATAACCATAATTTGATTAATGATACCCAGCATGGATTCACGAGGGGCCGTTCCTGCCTATCTAATTTATTAACCTTCTTCAGTAAAGCTTTTGAGGCTGTTGATCACGATAAAGAATTCGATATTGTTTATTTAGACTTTAGTAAGGCTTTTGATAGAGTACCGCACCAGAGACTGTTAAAGAAAGTGGCAGCTCATGGCATTGGGGGAAAAGTGCTGTCATGGATCGAGTCATGGCTCACCAATAGGAAGCAGAGAGTGTGCATAAATGGGGTTAAATCCGAATGGGGACTTGTAACAAGTGGTGTTCCACAGGGATCAGTCTTAGGCCCATTGTTATTTATAATATATATCAATGACCTTGATGAGGGAATTACTAGTGATATGAGCAAATTCGCCGACGACACGAAGATAGGTAGGATAATTGATTCAAACATAGATGTCATAGAACTTCAGGAAGATTTAGACAAACTTAATTCGTGGTCAGAAAAGTGGCAGATGCAGTTCAATGTAGATAAATGCAAGGTTCTGAAGCTCGGGAGTGTCCATAACCCAAGCACTTATAAGTTAAATAACGTAGAACTTAGCCATACAGATTGCGAGAAGGACTTGGGGGTGATGGTAAGCAGCAACCTTAAACCAAGACAGCAATGCCTAAGCGTACGTAATAAGGCAAATAGATTACTGGGATTTATATCAAGAAGTGTTAGCAACAGAAGTCCAGAGGTTATATTACAGCTTTATACATCATTAGTAAGGCCTCACCTAGATTACGCAGCTCAGTTCTGGTCTCCATATTACAGAATGGACATAAATTCGTTAGAAAACATTCAGCGTAGAATGACTAAATTAATACATAGCATTAGAAATCTTCCTTACGAAGAAAGATTGAAGACCCTAAAATTACATTCACTTGTAAGACGTAGAATGAGGGAGACATGATCGAGGTATACAAGTGGAAAATGGGTATTAACAAAGGGGATATAAATAAGGTCTTGAGGATATCTCTCCAAGAGAGAACCCGCAATAATGGATTCAAGTTAGATAAGTTTAGATTTAGAAAGGATATAGGAAAGTATTGGTTTGGAAATAGGGTAGTTGATGAGTGGAACAGTCTGCCTAGTAGGGTTATTGAAGCTAGGACCTTGGGTAGTTTCAAATTTAGGTTGGATAAATTCATGAGTGAGAGGGGTTGGATTTGAGTGGGACTCGCGCATGAGTGGGTAGAATTGTCAAAGATTATTTCTTGGGTAGCATTGAAAATTGGGTTGAGCAAATATTCTGTTAGTGGGACGGATTGTGAAGGACCTGCCTAGTATGGGCCAACAGGCCTGCTGCAGTGTTCCTCCTTTCTTATGTTCTTATGTTCTTATGAATCAATTATCCTACCTATCTTCGTGTCGTCGGCGAATTTGCTCATATCACTAGTAATTCCCTCATCAAGGTCATTGATATATATTATAAATAACAATGGGCCTAAGACTGATCCCTGTGGAACACCACTTGTTACAAGTCCCCATTCGGATTTAACCCCATTTATGAACACTCTCTGCTTCCTATTGGTGAGCCATGACTCGATCCATGACAGCACTTTTCCCCCAATGCCATGAGCTGCCACTTTCTTTAACAGTCTCTGGTGCGGTACTCTATCAAAAGCCTTACTAAAGTCTAAATAAACAATATCGAATTCTTTATCGTGATCAACAGCCTCAAAAGCTTTACTGAAGAAGGTTAATAAATTAGATAGGCAGGAACGGCCCCTCGTGAATCCATGCTGGGTATCATTAATCAAATTATGGTTATCTAGATGGCTTCTAATAATATCAGCTATAATTGACTAGTAATTTGCCTACAATTGAGGTCAGGCTTATTGGGCGGTAGTTTGACGGTAGTGACTTGTCCCCTGCTTTAAAAATAGGAATTACATTAGCCATCTTCCACATATCAGACACTACACCTGTTTGAAGAGATAAATTAAAAATGTTAGATATTGGTTCACAGAGTTCCATTTGCATTCCTTAAGAACCCTTGCAAAAAGCTCATCAGGACCCGGCGATTTATTTTGTTTCAGTCGGTCCAGCTGTTTCATAATCATTTCGCTAGTGACTGTGATATTACATAATTTATCTTCTTCTGGGCCTCTGTAAAAATTAATTACTGGGATATTATTAATGTCTTCCTGTGTGAAAAACCGAGAGAAAATAATTATTAAAAATAGAGCACATATCATTCTCCTTGTCAGTAAGATGCCCAAAGTTATTTTTAAGGGGACCTATCTTATCCCTAACTTTTGTTCTATAAACCTGGAAAAAACTTTTTGGGTTAGTTTTTGAATCCCTAGCAACTTTAATTTCATAGTCCCGTTTAGCTTTTCTTATTCCCTTTTAACGTCCCTCTTAATGTCAGTATACTGATTTATAAGATGACCCTCACCTCTTTTATGCGCCTATAAATTCCTTTCTTCTGCCCTAAAAGATATTTGAGCCTATTATTCATCCATTTTGGGTCATTTCTACTTGATCTAATTTCTTTATACGGGATAAATGTTCTTTGGGCAGCCTGTATAGTGTTAAGAAAACTGTCATATTGATACCTCTCTTCTTCACCCCAGTCCACAGTTGATAAGTGTTCTCTAAGTCCATTATAATCTGCTAAGCGAAAATCTGGGACCATTACTGAATTATCCCTACTATCATACATCCATTCAATGCTAAGGGTAATTGACTTGTGGTCGCTTGAGCCGAGTTCCTCTGTAATTTCTAAATTATTAACAAGGGTTTCCTTGCTTGCCAGAACCAAGTCAAGTAGGTTATTTCCCCTTGTAGGTTCTGTTACAAACTGCTTCAAAAAGCAATCCTGAACTACTTCTGTGGACTGGGGTAATGAAGAGAGCTATCAATATGACAGTTTTCTGAACACTATACATGCTGCCCAAAGAACATTTATCCCATATAAAGAAATTAGATCGAATAGAAATGACCCAAAATGGATGAATAATAGGCTCAAATATCTTTTAGGGCAGAAGAAAGGAATTTATAGGCGTATCAAAAGAGGTGAGGGTCATCTTACGAATCAGTATATTGACATTAAGAGGGACGTTAAAAGGGGATAAGAAAAGCTAAGCGGGACTACGAAATTAAAGTTGCTAGGATTCGAAAACTAACCCAAAAGTTTTTTCCAGGTGTATAGAACAAAAGTTAGAGATAAGATAGGTCCCCTTAAAAATAATTATGGGTATCTTACTGACAAAGAGAATGAAATGTGCTCTATTTTTAATAATTATTTTCTCTCGGTTTTCACTCAGGAAGACACTAATAATATCCCAAGAATTAGGTATTTTAGTGGGCCTGAAGAAGATAAATTATGTAGTATCACAGTCACTAGCGAAATGGTTATCAAACAGATAGACCGTTTGAAGCAAAATAAATCGCCAGGCCCTGATGAGCTTTTTCAAGGGTTCTTAAGGAATGCAAAATTGAACTCTGTGAACCCTTAACTAACATTTTTAACCTATCTCTTCAAACAGGTGTAGTGTCTGATACGTGGAAGATGGCTAATGTAATTCCTATTTTTAAAGCAGGGGACAAGTCGTTACCATCAAATTACCGCCCAATAAGTCTAACTTCAATTGTAGGCAAATTATTAGAGTCGATTATAGCTGATAACATAAGAAGCCATCTCGATAGGCATAATTTGATTAATGATACTCAACATGGATTCACCAGGGCCGTTCCTGCCTAACTAATTTATTAACTTTTTCAGTAAGGCTTTTGAGGCAGTTGATCATGATAAAGAATTCGATATTGTTTATTTGGATTTTAGTAAGGCTTTTGATAGAGTACCACATCAGAGACTGTTAAAGAAAGTGGCTGCTCACGGCATTGGAGGAAAAGTGTTTTCATGGATCGAGTCATGGCTCACCAATAGGAAGCAGAGGGTGTGCATTAATGGGGTTAAATCTGAGTGGGGATCTGTAACAAGTGGCGTTCCACAGGGATCGGTTTTGGGCCCGTTGTTGTTTATAATATATATAAATGACCTTGACGAGGGAATTACTAGTGATATGAGCAAATTCGCTGATGACACGAAGATAGGTAGGATAATCGATTCAGACGTAGATGTCACGGAACTTCAGGAGGATTTAGACAAACTCAATTCCTGGTCAGAAAAATGGCAGATGCAGTTCAATGTAGATAAATGCAAAGTTCTAAAGCTCGGGAATGTTCATAACCCTAGCACCTACCAGCTTAATAATGTTGAACTCAGCCGTACAGAATGCGAAAAGGATCTGGGGGTTATGGTAAGCAGCAACCTCAAACCAAGTCAGCAATGCCTAAGCGTAAGAAATAAAGCAAATAGATTACTGGGATTTATATCAAGAAGTGTAAGCAACAGAAGTCCAGCGGTTATATTACAGCTTTATACATCATTAGTAAGGCCTCACCTAGATTATGCAGCTCAGTTCTGGTCTCCATTTTACAGAATAAGAACATAAGAACATAAGAAAGGAGGAACACTGCAGCAGGCCTGTTGGCCCATACTAGGCAGGTCCTTCACAATCCGTCCCACTAACAGAATATTTGCTCAACCCAATTTTCAATGCTACCCAAGAAATAAGGTAGTTAGAAAACATTCAGCGACGAATGACAAAGTTAATTCATAGCATTAGAAATCTTCCGTATGAAGAAAGATTGAAGACCCTTAAATTACATTCACTTGTAAGACGAAGAATGAGGGGAGACATGATCGAGGTATATAAGTGGAAGATGGGTATTAATAAGGGGGATATAAATAAGGTCTTGAGGATATCTCTCCAAGAGAGAACCCGCAATAATGGATTCAAATTGGATAAGTTTAGATTTAGAAAGGATATAGGAAAATATTGGTTTGGAAATAGGGTAGTTGATGAGTGGAACAGTCTGCCTAGTAGGGTCATTGAAGCTATGACCTTGGGTAGTTTCAAATTTAGGTTGGATAAATTCATGAGTGAGAGGGGTTGGATTTGAGTGGGACTCGCACTTGAGTTAATAGAATCTTCAAAGCTTATTTCTTGGGTAGAATTTAAAATTAGGTTGGGCAATTATTCTGTTAGTGGGATGGATTGTGAAGGACCTGCCTAGTATGGGCCAACAGGCCTGCTGCAGTGTTCCTCCTTTCTTATGTTCTTATGTTCTTATGTTCTTATGACAATGGCAGCTAGTAATTATAAAACAGCTTGCTTTGCAGACATAACATAAAAAAGGAGCACTGCAGCAGGCCTACTGGCCCATGCCAGGCAGGTCCATGTCACCTACTGGCCCATGCCAGGCAGGTCCATGTCACCCACTGGCCCATGCCAGGCAGGTACATGTCACCAATTGGCCCATGCCAGGCAGGTCCATGTCACCTACTGGCCCATGCCAGGCAGGTCCATGTCACCTACTGGCCCATGCCAGGCAGGTCCATGTCACCTACTGGCCCATGCCAGGCAGGTCCATGTCACCTACTGGCCCATGCCAGGCAGGTCCATGTCACCTACTGGCCCATGCCAGGCAGGTCCATGTCACCTACTGTCCCATGCCAGGCAGCTCCATGTCACCTACTGGCCCATGCCAGGCAGGTCCATGTCACCTACTGGCCCATGCCAGGCAGGTCCATGTCACCTACTGGCCCATGCCAGGCAGGTCCATGTCACCTACTGGCCCATGCTAGGCAGGCCCATGTCACCTACTGGCCCATGCTGGGCAGGTCCAAGTCACATCCACTTAAGAAGGAAGGAGCACTGCATCAGACCTATTGGCCCAGGTTAGTCAGGTCTAACTCACACCCAAAACTATGAATAAAGTTTCCACTTATTGCTTTTGTCTATATCTACTACAGGTAGTCAGACACACGCGACTCTCCCATTATATACATAAACAACTTTAAAAGAAGGATGAAGAGAGAGAGAGAAGTTAGTTTAATATCTTTATGCGGCTGGATAACATTAGGACGTGTTTCCATACGACACCTAACATAAGAACATAAGAAAGGAGGAACACTGCAGCAGGCCTGTTGGCCTATACTAGGCACGTCCCTCACAATCCGTCCCACTAACAGAATATTTGCTTAACCCAATTTGCAATGCTACCCAAGAAATAAGCTTTGATAATTCTATTTACTCATGTGCGAGTCCCACTCAAATCCAACCCCTCTCCATGTTCACCCATTATTATAAAATGGGTACCTGGGTGATAGTCGACTGGTGTGGGTCGCATTCTGAGACAAAATTGACCTAATTTGCCCAAAATGCTCTGCAAAACAAGCGGCTTTTATGTCATTGATGTCAGCTAGGCCTGTATACCTTGTGCATGTACTTGTAGAAATAAAGATATTATTATTATGCACACCATAGCCATCCGGAATCAAGTTCAAACAAGAATATTCAGGTAGAAGCATAACCTAGAAGCATTGCAACCACCTCCAATGATTCCTTACTATATAATAAGTGCATTTCGGTGAATATGGAGCAAAAATATTTTTGCATCATTTATGTACTAGATATTTTTGTTTTTACTTATGAATTCGAGATCTAATTATTTATTAAGTTTGTTATCCCTTGTTAGACTCTTCTAGTTACCAGGTAATAATTTAACATTCTAAATCATCGTGATTTCTCTAAATTTTAAAACGCTTTATGTAACAGAATTTAAAATTTATATCAGAGGTAGAAAAGTTATATAAAAGAGAAGTAGCAGAGGGGGATAAAATTAGAAATAAGGTTTAAAGTAGTTGAGTGTAGCTGTGTGTGGTAAGAAGCGGCGGCCATGTAAACACCAGCAGCAGTTCAAACACTGAAGTAACAGTAGCGTGGTGATATTTTATGTGTTAAACCTTTATGTTGGTTCCTCATGGCTGACACCAGGTGAGTATACTATACTAGCTGAACCATGGATGATATCCACTCTTCCCTAAGTCACCTGGAGGTAATACAGCGGGTATTAAGTGAAGAATAGCGAGTGGAGGCGGGCAAGGCAGCCACCTTCAACTAGCCTATTCTTCAAGGAAGGTTCCTTGATGCCAATGAGGAGCTCTTGATCCAAGGAAGTGAACCTATTCTTTCCTCGGATATAACCTGATTGCTTTACATTCCTCATGTATTGTATGATCCCTACGAGTTTTGAGCTTTTCCCTGATTAATATATGTATTTAGAAAAACTAAATTATCTGTTGCAAAAGTATTTTGTGATGCATGTATATGTGTGTATACTGTTTGTATATACATGTCTGTGTAATGTAGAGCGACACGAAAAAGAGGAAATGCATCCATCATCACTCAAGCAATTACTGTCTTACCAGAAGTGTGCTGATATCACAATTCAGATGACCCTCCAACTGCAACATGCCCACCCCTCCTTCAGAATGCAGACACTATACTTCCTACCTCAAGGACTCAAGTCTGATTAACCTGTATCACTGAATACCTTTATAAATATTAACTTGCTCACACTTCAACAACACATCATCAAAAAAAAACCACTCCCGTATTTCACACAGTTCTGTTGGATGCCGAACCCCAGATACACCAAACCTTTACCCCTCCCTCCAACCTTTCCTAGGAGGACCTTCCTTTCCTTCACCTTTCCCCTGATTTATATACCTCCCTGTAGTCATCTTATGTTGCTCCATCTTCTTAAGTGTCTAAACCACCTTAACTCTTCTCAGCCCTCTATATAATACTTTCTGTAATCTCACACCCTCTAATCACTACACTCCAAATTCTCTGCATAATATTCACACCACATATTGCCCCTGTAGCAGGTACTAAGATATTTTTTTATTTCTTTCAAGACCTTAAATGTTATCATGTCTCCTCTTTTCCTCCTATCAGCCAACAATGGCATCGTTAATATTTTCAACCTTTTGTTATAGTTTTTATTGCTCAGCAGTAAGAACTGGCTAGATCCATTCTCGTATCCAGGCTAAAATTTACTGCTCTCGGCGTATTTGAGTGAACTGAGCTCAAGATGTAGATCTATGCGAAGAACCCTGGCATCAATAACGTAGGTCTACGAGTCTGACATTGAAAGGGTTAATTTCATTTTAATACTGTATACATACTACATAACTCTTTGTAGAGATCATTCTTGTTTATGAAATTCTTTTTCATCTCCAAAAGTCATATTCCACTGCATGTTATTTTCTATAGAACATAACTTTCCCAGTGGGTTTGAGTAGGTCATGTTTTATATTTCTTCCAGTGTTCGAGTAAACACTAAATTTAGTATTGACGGTGTGTTGCTTGCTTCATTTCTATACTGATGCATAAGAAAAACTGCCATTATATTGAGGAAATCTGTTGACCATTTATTTGCAGTCCCACCCTCATAGGCTGCCCAATTTATTTTTTTTATAGTTAAAATCTCCATGTACAGTAACTTTTTCTTATCACTGTAACTTTTTGTCAATAGTTCGCTAAGGATATCATGCAGTCCCTTATTTATCCAATCAAACTCTTCTCTTTCTCAAGTACAGTGGACCCTTGGTTTTCGTTGAAAATTCTTTCCAGAATGCTGTTTGAGTGCCGTTACCGAACGAATTTGTTCCCATAAGGACAAATGTAAATTAGATTAGTCGTTTCAGACCCCCAAAAATACATTTACAAAAGCTCTTACAAAAATACACTTACATAATTGTTCGAGTTTGGAGGTGAACGAAAACCGAGGGTCCACTGTATTTGTATTAAATGGTAGGTTGTATACATTTACTAATAAGAGTTTTTCATCTTTCTTTTTGCACTCTTATTCTTAAAGGAAGAAAATAGAGATAATTGAGCTCAGCCTGGTGATTTTGACGATACTTTCAACTAAAAAATTCCTTCTCTTCCCCCCCCCCCCAATGACGAATGTCAGTAATTACATGTAGCAATACTTGGCACTACACAAGGCATGTGTATGTATGTGTGTATAGTCTACCTTAATAAGATTTTATTTATTACTCTTAATTTGTAGCCTCAGATCAACGACAAAAGAAGAGCTGGATGAAACACTAGCTCGTCTTGAAGCTATCTGGGATGATATTGGACTCACGGAGGATCAGCGTGAAGATAGAAGAAGGCACTTCTATGGCCACATTGCGGTAAGATTATGTATTGATTTTCGTTGCTTTTTTTTTTAACCCTTTAACTGTGTTCAACATACTAGTATGCAAATGCCTACACTGTGTCCAACGTACATACAATTTTTCATACCCACAAAGCTGACTCCTGGCTAACCTCTGGTCTAAGTCTTAGGCATGATCTGCTTCCACTTAAGAAGAACAAATTCCTAAATTATTATTAATTTTATTTTCTATTTCAGAATTTGTGTGATAAAATTATTGATGATGAAATGGCACTTAAAATTCGGATCACCAACAATATTGATCGAAACACTCGACATATCTTGAAGCTCAGTGAAGTAAGTGGAACCACATATCTAAGTTTCTGCGAGGCTTGCATACTGTTGTTCCACAGCTGAGTACAGTAGTTTCAAACTAATATTAATATAAGGAAGTACAGTATAATGCATAGATAAATTATCATAATTCACAATCAGAATTAAGGAATGAAAGAAAACTACGTTTTTGTAGTAGTAACATAAATTTCAAATTGTAGATTTTAGTATTCTTGAAAGTTAAGTAAAGACTGGCTGACAAAGCCTATAATTTACTTATCCTTCAAGACAGAAAGTTAGTTTTGTTTTGTGTAGCTGCCCTGTTTGATAAAGAAATATCTATATTTTTAACATGGAAGTGTTTGATACACTTGTTCACTGCATTTAACTGAGAATTGATTATGGTTTATTGACAAGAAGATAAAACAAATTTTACTCTAAATAGTTCTCTCAGCAAAATAATGGATATTGGAAGTTGTATCTGTTATGTGTAACTTATAAAAAAACTATAGTTTATTCCCAAAAACTAATTTGTAAACATGCTGTAGCCATAAGAAAACTAATCTTCTAAAAATATGCATTTGTTGGACTCTGATTAATAGAAGCATTTCCCCATGGTCAGGAATTGTGTGTTGAATCTGAAGAGTCTGTGGATGGCCTTACCTTGCTGGAATTGGATGCTATGATGCAGGAAAGAATGGAAAAACTGCAACAGTTGAAAAATGAGAGACAAGAAACCCTCAAACATTTACAAGAGAAGGATGAGGTTAGTTCTATACTGTATATGTAGCCAAGATGCCAGTCTCTGCTGCCCCAGGGGATGACATGCATTGTTGCTTTAATGCATTTATTATTTTACCACTGTGAACACCTTTTTCTTCTTTTCATGTTTTTTCTTAATTTTTTAATTGCTAGCTCACTTTGTGTGACCTTGTGCATTTATATTGCAGTCTGTCATGTCCATGTATACAGCAGGATGGTCATTGCAGTTCTATATGTAACTGCATTTCTCTAACATAAGTTCTATAATTTTGTGAGTTGAGTGAACCCTTAAATACTGCATGGAGTGATGTCAGAGGTGTCTGTCTCTTAGCTACAGTTACCTCATATCATCTAAGATTTTCCTTTATAACTAAAGAATATCTTATTTAATTGACTTCAAATTTAAAACTTGGGCAGCTGTTACTAGGTGAAAGTTCATAGACCAAGTGATGTGTAGGAATGCTCTCTGCTCAATTTTATATAGACCATTCCCATAATAGATTTTGAATCAAGTGTGAGAGTAATTGTGGTAGGAGACTTGAATGCTAAAGTGGGTGAAATGGTTATAGAGGGCATGGTAGGTAAGTTTGGGGGTACTAGGGGTAAATAATGATTGAAATTTGTATAGAAAGAGGTTTGGTAATAGGTAATACATATTTTAAGAAAAAAAGGATAAATAAGTACAGTGGACCCCCGGTGTTTGTCCTGCTCCAAACTCGCCATTTATGTAAGTGTATTTTTTTAAATGCTTTTGTAAGTGTATTTTTGGGGGTCTAAAAGGACTAATCTACTTTACATTATTCCTTATGGGAATAAATTTGTTTGGTAATGGCACTTGAACAGCATTCTGGAACGAAAAAATCACGAAAATCGGGGGTCCACTGTATATGAAATATGATAAAGAGCGTAATGATCATGTATTGGTAAATAAAAGACTGATGGGTAGACTTCAGGATGTGCATGTTTATAGAGGGGCCACAAATATCAGATCATTTTTAAGTTGTAGCTACAATGAGAGTAAAAGGTAGAGGGGAATACAAGGAGAATGACATCAACAAGTAAGAGAGGTGAAGGTTTATAAACTAAAGGAGGAGGCAGTTGGGGTAAGATCTTCTTTCAACAAACCAGCCGTATCCCACTGAAGCTTAGGGTAAGATATAAACAATTATTGGAAGAAAGATGGGCTAGTGAGAGTATAGACAATGAGGCTGAAGAGGTATGGCTAGATTTAAGAATGTAGTGTTAGTGTTTAGCAGAAGTGTGTGGTTACAGGAAAGTGGGTGCAAGAAGAGCGATTGGTGGAATGATGACATAAAAGAGAGTAATAAGAGAAAAAGTTAGCATATGAAAGGTTTTTACAAAATAGAAGTGATATAAGGAGGGAGGGGTATATGAAGAGAAAAAGAAAGATTAAGAGAGTGGCAAAGGAATGTAAGAGAACAAATGAGACGGTAGATGAGGTGCTGTGAACAAATTTTGCTGAGAATAAGAAAAAGTTTTGGAGTGAGACAAATAAGTTGAGAAAACCTAGGGAACAAATGGATTTGACAGTTAAAAACAGAATAGGAGAGTTATTAGATGGAGTGTTGGAGGTATTGGGAAGATGGAGGGAACATTTTGAGGAACTTAAATGTTGATGAAGATAGGGAAGCTGTGATTTTATACATTGGGCAGGGAGGTATAAGATCATGTAGGAGTGAGGAAGAGCCAGGTGTGAGTGTAGGGAAGGTGCATGAGGTTGTGGGTAGAATGAAGGGGGGTAAAGCAGGTCGGATTGATGGGATAAAGACAGAAATGTTAAAAGCAGGTGGGGATATAGTTTTGGAATGGTTGGTGCTTTTATTTAATAAATGTATGAAATAGGGAAAGGTACCTAGGGATTGGCAGAGAGTATGTATAGTTGCTTTGTATAAAGGCAAAGAAGACAAAAGAGAGTGTAAAAATTGTAGGGAACTAAGCCTGTTAAGTATACCTGGTAAGGTGTATGGTAGTTATTATTGAAAGAATTAAGAGTAAGACAGAGAACAGGATTGCAGATGAACAAGGCGGCGTTAGGAAGGGTAGGGGATGTGTAGACCAAGTGTTTACAGTGAAGTTTATAGGTGATCAGTATTTGGATAAGATTAAAAGTAGGCCTTAGATGCATGATGCGGGTTGCAAGAGAAGTGAATGCTCAGGTTGGCAAGAGATGTGGGATTAAGAGATATAGAATTAACACAAAGTGGGAGTTGTCACAGTTTCTTTTTGCTGCTAACATTGTGCATTTGGGAAATTCTGAAGAGAAGTTGCAGAGGTTGGTGGACGAGTTTGGAAGGATATGTAAAAGAAGGAAATTAAAAGTGAACATAGGAAAGGGCAAGGTAATGATAACAAAAAATTTAGGTAATGAAAGATTGGAGGAAGTGAGTGTATTCAGGTATTTGGGAGTGGACTTGTCAGCAGATGTGTGTATGAAAGATGAGGTGAATCATAGAATTGATGAGGGAGGAAAAAGGTGAGTTGTGCACTGAGGAGTCTGGAGACTGAGGAACGTTGTCTGTGGAAGCAATGAGGGAAGTGTATGAGAGTATAGTGGTACCAATGCTCTTATATGGGTGTGAAGCATGGGTGGTGAATGCTGCAACAAGGAAAATAGGTGGCAGTGGAGATGTTGTGTCTGAGGGCAATGTGCGGTGTGAATATTATGCAGAGACTAGCTTGGATATTAGGAGATGCAGGGTTACTAAAAGTATTATCCAGAGGGAGGAGGAGGGGTTGTTGAGGTGGTTTGAACATTTAGAAAGGATAGAATGAAATAGAATTACTTGGAGGGTGTATAAATCTGTAGTGGAAGGAAGGCAGGGTAAGGGTCGTTCTAGGAAAGGTTGGAGGGATGGGGTAAAAGAGGTTTTGTGTGCAAGGGGCAGGAAGACTGGCAACATGGTATAGACTGTGGGGACAGAGGCTGCAGGTTTCACTCTAAGAGGAAGACATACGGGTGAGTATAGTCCCCAGAGGTTATTTGGCTCACATCAGCCAAATAACCTCTGCAGCCAAAGCCCATTTGGCAAATCTAAGAGTAGCCTTCAAGAATCTCAACAAAGAATCATTCCAGGCCATTTATGCAACATTTGTTAGGCCTGTTTTGAATGCAACACCAGTATGGAACTTGCACCTGAAAAAGCATGTTGAGGAAACTGGAGAAAATGGAGAGGTATGCAGCAAGGCTTGGTCCTAAGCAAAGGGGCATGACCTACGAGGAGAGGCTAATGGAATTGGAACGAACAACCTTGGAGGACAGAAGAACTAGGGGGGACATGATAACAGCATACAAAATACTTAGGGGAATTGATAAGGTGGACGAGGATAGGCTGTTTGAGAGGCGAGAAATGGGAACTTGGGGACAGCGCTGGAAGTTAAGTCACAGATGAGCCACAGGAATGTTAGGAAGTATTTCTTCATTCTCAGGGTGGGTGGGAAGTGAAATGATCTTGGTGAGGAAGGGCAGAGGCAGGCTCCATACATAGTTAAGAGCAGGTACAGTAGGGCCTACAAGGCTGAGGGAATGAAGCTGAAGAATGGCGGGTTAAGAGGCATGGCCAAGATCTGAAAATCAACCCCTGCAACCACAAATAGGTGAGCTTTACTGTATACATATGAAAGTGCACATTTTTTTTTTTTAACACTGGCCGTATCCCATTGATTCAGGGTGACTGAAAAAGAATTTTTTTTTTTTTTTATTTAGTAATTTATATAGAAGGGGTTACTAGTGCATGGCTTACATGAGGAAGAATTCTTTTCCACTTTCCCATGGAGATAAGAGGAAATAAAGAAGAACAAGAACTATTAATAAAGAAAATAGAAGAAAACTCAGATGGATGTGTATATATATATATATATGAGTGTACATGCATGTGTAGTGTGACCTAAGTGTAAGTAGAAGTACCAATATATGCCTGTTATCCTGTGTGTTTATGAGACAGAAATAAAGACACCAGCAATCATGCCATCATGTAAAACAATTACAGGTTTCCATTTCACACTCACTTGGCAGGACAGTAGTACCTCCCTGGGGGGTTGCTGTCTACCAACCTACTACCACAGGACGGTAGTACCTCCATGGGTGGTTGCTGTCTACCAACCTACTACCTAGGGAAAGTACACAAACCTACAGAAATTCACACGCACGCACGCACTTAATATTTTGTTGCATTGGAATTTTCTGACCACCCTTCAATATTCCTGTTGCATGCATTTAGGTAGTAGAGGCTGGGCTTTTGGAATACAGTGATACCTTTCTCGTATTGCACAGTGACCTAAATACATCTAGTTTTATTTTTAACTCAGTAGCTGTCTCCTGCTAAGGCAGGATAACTTAAAGAAGAAAGCACATTCACCAACTTTTACTAAGTTGCTGCCCATTCCAGAAGTATGGTTATATCACAATTAGATTACCCTCCAATTGTTAAATCTCGACCCTTCCTCAGAATGCAGGCTCTGGCCTTCCCACCTCCAAGACTCGAGTCTGGCTACCTGATTTCTGTGAATCTCTTCATAAAAGTTACCCACCTTACACTTCAATAACATGTCCATTAAAACCACTTGTCTCCATGTACTTCTCTAGCATGCTTTACTTTATTATCATTGGTTTCCATTTTTATTATGATAAATTATATTATTCCAGGGTCTGTGTGAACTGTTATGCGAAACTCCATATTTTATTCCCTCTGGCTTAGTACCATCTAAGGAAGACTTGCATGCTATGGAAGAACATGTCAAGGCCATGGAGAAAGAAAAGGTAAGCTCAGATGATTGACAAATGGTGCACTGGGGACCAGACTGGGCCCCAGTTCTCCTTAAATAATTTATTATATTCACAGTACTGTATTATGAAATTTTAATTTCAATGCTCAAATCTGAAATATTATCTGAGGCTTGTAGATGGGAAAATTACATGGTGAAGATAAGTGCATCTTTCAGCCAGTAAAATTTACAAAAAAAAAAAAAGTTGATGTAAAAATCATGCTCCATTCTTCATTATTATTGTATTCACTGGAAGCACTTGGAAAATTGGAGTAATTAGGCTTGATCCAAGATAGTGGAGGGTAGCTACAGTTCCTTGAACTGTATAAGGACTATAAATATTTAAAACTTTGATATGAGTATGTAAAAGACTCCTGCCCTTCCTACCTTCCACTCCAGATTTAAACAATCTTTGTCATCCTATGCCTCCATCCTTTGTGCATGCCAAAACCACCTCATCAACCCCTCAACCACTGGTGACTCCATATTTCTGCACTCAAAATTCTCTGCTTTGTGCTCACTACTTAGCTCAATGTGATCTTTACTCCTCTTTTTCTTATAGTTGGTTCTTGGTTCAGTGTATCCTTGAATTCCCAGTAGGCACTGTTTGCTCTGGCCCAATATGCTGCTGTCCACCTGGTTGCCCCAAAGATGCAGGAGTGGTTGGCATGTCTCCACATATGGCACAAGGATGTGCCCAGGCCATGTTGGTGTCATAAGAAGTGAACATGTGGATGCTGAGGTGAAGGCTGCAGTAGTGAGCCCACTCTACAGTAGACTTTTGCCTCAGTTACGTCTTGGGCCATATACACAGAAATATCCTTGGGAAGTGGTGGGACCTGCAGACTGGGAACAAGTTATACAGGGTTTGGCAGGACCTAGGTGTTTGGCCCTCCAGCAGGAGTTGTCATTTTGAGATGAATCTTTGTTGACTGAAGATCAGGCACATACATCTTGCCCATAGCCTGTTCGCAGGTGCTCCTGTGCCTCTCTTGTGTAGCTTACGTCGTGCTGCTGTCTATAAATCATATTTTAACAGTTTGCCCTTAGCTTAGGCCATTACACCTTTGTCATGGCTTTTATAATTATCCAGGTGCCTGTAGGAACCTCTGGGAACTTTGAGGAGTGTCTTTTAACATTAATAATTGAATGGGGTTCAATTGATGCTGGCTATTTTAACTTGGTATGATAGTATTTATTGTTTGTGCTGAGTGTTTGTTTATTGCTTTTATTGTTTGTCAATTTTTTCCTTGCTTTTATTGTGTTGTGTAATTTTTTTATGTTTGAGCACTGAGTGACCTATGCAGAGTGCTCTGTAAATGTCACAACTACGACAACGGAATTCTCTGCATGATATTCACACTACACGTTACTCTCACACATGACATCTCTAGGTTAGAGATAGTGGAGATGTCTTGATTGAGAACACTGTGGTGTGAATATCATGCAGAGAATTTTGAGCATAAAACTTTAACCCTTTGAGGGTTGGATCCTCTGTTTTGAAAATTGCTCTCAGGATACAGGAATTTAAAAAAAAATTATTTATTCTTATGAAATTATAGAGAATCTTTTTCCAAAGGTAATGAAATCAAAAGTATGAAATTTGACGGAGAACTTGCAAAATTATGCTCTCGCAAAGTTAGTGGTCTCAGCAATATTTATCATCAGCGATTTCGCCCACTTTGAGTCCTATTTTAGGCCAATTCCATTGTTCCAGTAGACCAAACTCATAGCTATTTTGCTAGTATTCCTTCCATTCTATCAACTGCATACAAAAAATGTCCATTTACCTATTTCAACTATCCAATAATGTGAACAGAAATCGGTAATTTTGGCAATTTCATGCAAAATTAAAAAATTGCCAATTTATAAATATGGTCCAGAATAAACAATGTAGACATTCCTCGCACTAAAAAACATTTCCTATGTTCATTAGTTATGTCCGTAGGCCTCTCCTATATTATGTTTGCTTTCCATTTTGAATTTTTATTCACACAAAAAATAAAAGATTTACTATTATGCAGAGTATTGAATTATTGTAATAATTGTATAGATAATGTCAAGTGCATTCCAGAACGCGTATTAGGCTGGCTAGTTTGATGCATATTAGACAAGTGACGAAATTTGTGTACTCTGGAATATCGGCAAAAATCGAACATTTCCACTAGTTTGAGCTCTGTCTCAAGCTTCTTTCAGTTCTGAAACCAATCAGAATCATCTTTATTTCTGTATATATCTTCCATTCTATCAAATGAGACCAAGAAACTGAGAATACAATCATAAATATCTAATGAAAATATACTGCAAAGTCGCTATTTTAAACCAAAAATACGGTCACAGTTTTTTCCCATTGTGCACTGTGGGGCAGGATTTTTTTTTTATGGTGCACAATTATTGAGATAGGGTGTAAAAGAGGCTTTGAGTTTTAGGGGCTTGAGCATCCAGCAAGCTTGTGTGAGCAAGTTAGATAGGGGTGAATGTAGACAAGTGATTTTTTAATGGATGTTAGAATGTGATCAATGAAATTCTTATAAAGGGATTCAGGAAAATTTGTTGGCCAGACTTAGAGTCCTGGAGGTGGGAAGGTCAGTGCTTGCACTATGAAGGAAGGGTGGGGATATTGCAGTTGGAGCGTAATCTGAATTGTGATGTCAGCACACTTTTTTCAAGAGTGACTGAAATGAATGGTGAATGTGTTTTCTTCTTTGGGTCACCCTGTCTTGGTGAGAGATGGCTGTTGAAGTAAAAAAATGATAGTATGTATTGAATTGTTTCAGTTAGGTCTTTCCTAGTGTACTTGGAGAATAAACTTTTGAGACCAAATTAGAAGTAATTTTTATTACTTTTGTTTGTAGGAAGAAAGAGAAAAAACTTTTCAAAAGCTGAAAGCAGGATTACTTAACTTCTTGGAGCAGTTGGAGCAGTCACCAGAGGACTCGTTCATCCAAGAAGTCATTTGCTCTGATGATGAAGATATTCCTCTTGGGAAAGCATACTTACAGCAGCTCAGGGTAAGTTATCTAAGATTGGATTAAATTGGGTTTGTGTGCATTTTGTCTCTCAGTTTCTGACAATAAGTGCCTGATATTTTTTGGGTGATTGAGGACTTGAGGAATCATTAAGTTTTAAAAATATTTTTTTATTACATTTAGGCTCTCATGAGCATTTTAGGTGGCACCTAAACCCCAAGTACAGTGGTACCTCGAGTTACGATATTTTTTCGTTCGAGAATGCTGTTCAAGTGCCATGACCAAACGAATTTATCCCCATAAGGAATAATGTAAAATAGACTAGTCCTTTTACATGTCAGTGGTCCCTCGGTTTTCGTGCATCTCCAAACTCGAACATTTATGTAAGTATATTTTCGTAAGTGCTGTTGCAAGTGTATTTTTGGGGGTCTGAAATAGACTAACCTACGTGACATTATTTCTTAAGGAAGTAAATTCGTTCGGTAATGGCACTTGAGCAGCATTCTGGAACGAATTTTCGGCGAAAACCGAGGGACCACTGTACTTACAAAAGCATTTAAAAAAATAAACTTACATAAAAGGGCGATTTTGGGGACCATCGTAACTCGAGGTACCACTGTATATACTTTACCTTGCATGAATATAGATGCTCATCTCGCCTTATCTTTATTTCACTTATCATGGTTGTTGATAAAAATTAGTTTTTGAATGGTTGTCTGGAAAATACTTTAGTGTTTGGTTGTCTGAGCAGCTTCACTATATTGGCAGTACTACATGTAGTAGGACTTAATTATCCCTGAATTTGTTAATTACTTGATTCCTCTACTTGCTCTATCTTGCTTCTTCATTTTATGCAACCTCTTTGGTCTGCATGTCAGTAGTAGACCATCTGTCTTATCTGTACTTTATTATCTATTTAAACTATTCTTTAGAATGTGATTTATAACTGGTTTAAGAAGTAGTTGTACTTTCATTAATTATTTCGGACTTTTCACAGACTGTCCACAGTGATCTTGAATTTCGGGTTCATGAAAATGAAGCAAAATCACTGGAGCTACGAGAAAAAATTTCCAATCTGTGGAGTCTGTTGCAAGTTTCTCATGATGAACAAGCAGCTTTCCTGGCCACTGCTCCTAAGCATACACCATCAAACATAGCAAAAGTAAGTTTTAGTTTTTGTCAGTAGTACATGCTTTTTTTTTCCCATGAATTGTACCTTTTTTTTTTTTTTAACTAATTCCCTGAAATAAATGATAAGATTTATGGTAAAAAGTAAGAGCCAGGGGTAACTCCAAGGGAAACACAAGGGACTGAAGTTTCTCAGAGCCCACCTAAATAATAATAATGAGGATGATATTGCAACCATTAAGCCTCTTCTATATAAAACTTCTGGAGCTGCCCATGTAAAGAGATGATGTGCCTAATTTGAGGCACACAAGTTTCCTAAATATGTTTAACATTTTTAGTTCCTGGTTTGTGTGAAATTTACCTTATAATATTTACTTACAGCTGAAACAAGAACTTGACAAACTACTACTGTTGCGGCTTCAGAATATGTCCTTATTTGTTGAAAAACTTAAGGAGGAGGTGACGGTGTGGTGGAACAAATGTTATGTTGATTTTAAAGAGAGAGAGAGAATCCTAGCTATGAATTCAGGTTGGGTAATGCTATTTTTATTTTTCTATTCTCCATATAGATTTATTGTTAATAGAAATTCAATTTTTTTTTCTAACTGATCATGATAAAACTATATGAGCTGTAATGTTCAAAGTTATTGCATTAAAATAAAAAAAAATTGTGGACAAGGTTAGAATTTTTCATATTTTGTGTACTGTCCTCTTATGTTGGTATTATTGCTAAAACTTGAATGTCCAGCCCTACATTTTAATGTGCTGATATTTTACTTTCTTAACCCCTTCTCCTGTATATATTACTAAATGTAAAAGGAGAATCTTTCGTTTTTCCTTTGGGGCCACCCTGCCTCGGTGGGAAATGGCCGACGTGTTGAAAGAAGAAAGATTTTACTTTCTTGAATCCCTTCATAAATATTATTGCCTTGTTCACATTTTAACACTGTCATATCCCAGGAACCATTAACATTTGCCTGCTGAACATTGAAGACCTTACCTTTTACACCTTTCTCCAATTTCTTGGACGAGAAACTCCATGTAATACCTTTGATCTATACATCTTTATCAACCTATCTTGTTACCTCTTTACATGACCATGTCATCTCAAGAATCCTTCAAACATTCATAACCCTGCATATTCTAACTTATACCTGACTACTCTCTTCCATTTAAACTACAAACCTTATTCTCATAACATCAACAATCTTTTCTTTACATCCAAGGATTTGAGTAGTGCCTCAGTTTTTTGCACTTAAACATTAGAGGAAGACTGTGCAATGTCAAATATGGGAGTAGTTTGTTCAAATATTGTGAACATGGCTGTAGTTAGTAATATATATATTTATATATTTTTATTTTATGTATTTTAGCAGGTGAAGCAAATGAAGACATAATGTGTGTGTATGAGAAAGAGGTTGAGAAATGGAGGAAGTATTATACTAAGAATAGTGAGCTGCTAGGAATGGTAGCCAGTTTTCTAACTTTATTTGAAAATATGCTGGAATTGGAAGAGAGAGCCAAAGATCCAAGTCGGCTCTTCAACACAAGAGGTGGAGCGCTTCTGCTAGAAGAGAAAGCCAAGAAGAAAGTAAAAGCTGTAAGTTTATCAATACAATACATATTACTTTTGCTACCTTATTTCTTCAAATACACTTTCCTCAAAGGATGGAGTGTTGTATCTGTACAGTGTTGTATTAAAATTCAGCTGCTTCTAGTCAATACATAAAAAGATCATAAAAACACCAAATGAGCTGAAAAAGAGAACACAATATTACTGTTAGACACAAACTTGTATACAGTGGTACCCCGACTTACGATGGTCCCCAAACACACCCTTTTATGTAAGTTTATTTTTTTAAATGTTTTTGTAAGTGTAATTTTGGGGGTCTAAAAGGACTAGTCTATTTTACATCATTTCTTATGGAGATAAATTCGTTTGGTAATGGCACTTGAACAGCATTCTGGAATGAAAAAATATCGTAAGTCGGGGTACCACTGTACAATGGACCCCGGTGTTCGTCCTGCTCCAAACTATCCCTTTTATGTAAGTGTATTTTTTTAAATGCTTTTGTAAGTGTATTTTTGGGGGTCTAAAAGGACTAGTCTACTTTACATTATTCCTTATGGGGATAAATTCGTTTGGTAATGGCACTTAAACAGCATTCTGGAACGAAAAAATCACGAAAACCAGGGGTCCACTGTATATAAAAAAAATAGGGTTTTTCCCCAAAATATGTAATATGGGAGTGTGGATCTCCAATTAAAATCTGACAACCTCATAAACAGAATATAACTAATAAGAATGTAATTAAGCCCATTACTGTAGTTATTTTAATTTATATTTCTGCTTGAACTCTTGAACATCAGATTCGTGATTGACCTAACAATAAGTCAGTAAGGGTTAATAAGCTTGGTTAGAATAGAATGCCATGCTTTCATTATTACAATTTACAGCCATTTTATGGCACAAACTACTACTGCCTTCATACACATTTGATATGTGTATGAAGAGATGTTTGTTCCACCCGATTTCTGGGCTGACCCTTGATTTCTCGTGCATCAAATGACGTCTGTACTACCTTATCTCAGTTGACATCTTTGATTTTTGGATGTTTGTTGATACCTTTGATCTCCAGTGCAAACATCTCACCCCTAACCATTTGTTTGCAGGTGCTCTTGCCTCTTCCTTCTTTGTACCTTGTGGTTTGTAGTTAACTGTGCAACACATTTTAACAGTTTGCCCACAGCTTGGGCCTCTACACTTTGTAGTGGTTTTTATAATTACTGGGGTGCCTGTAGGGAACTCACAAAACTTTTAGAAAACCCATTTGATATTAATTTAATAGGATTTTTAACTGATGCTGGCTAATTTAATTTGGTATAGAAGTATTTATTTGTGTTGTGTATTTTATGTTGATAGTTTTTAATGTCAGTTTTATTTGTACAGTGGAACCTTGGTACTCGAACAGCTCCCTACTCGAACAATTCGGTATTCGAATGCTTTGTTCAGTAAAATAATCGCTCGGTAGTCGACCGTTTGTTCGGCATTCAACCAAACAAACACGACCTACCAGAACTTTGCTGTAAACTGTTTTGTGTTTCTTTGCATTTTTTTTTCTTATATTACTTGTATATATAAGTCACCATGGGGCCTAAGAAGATTAGTGATAGCAGCCAACAAAAAAGAAAATTGGTTGGGAAAAATTCATTCGGTACTTGAACAGATCAGCACTCGAACAGCCTTCTGGAACGAATTAAGTTTTGAGTACTGAGGTTCCACTGTATTTTTTTTAGGTGTTGAGTGTTGCAGTCTCCCACCAAGGCAGGGTGACCCAAAAAGAAAGAAAATCCCCAAAAAGAAAATACTTTCATCATCATTCAACACTTTCACCACACTCATACATAATCACTGTCTTTGCAGAGGCGCTCAGATACGACAGCTGAGAATAGTCCCTCCCAGCTGTCACTATCCCAGGCCCCTCCTTTAAAGTGCATGCATTGTACTTCCCATTTCCAGGACTCAAGTCCAACTAAATCAATTAACTGGTTTCCCTGAATCCCTTCACAAAATGTTACCCTGGTCACACTCCAACAGCTCATCAGGTCCCAAAAACCATTCATCTCCATTCACTCCTATCTAACACGCTCACACATGCTTGCTGGAATTCCGAGCCCTTCGCCCACAAAACCTCCTCTACCCCCTCCTTCCAACCTTTTCTAGGACGACCCCTACCCCGCCCTCCTTTCCCTACAGATTTATACGCTCTCCAAGTCATTCTACTTTGATCCATTCTCTCTAAATAACCAAACCACCTCAACAATCCCTCTTCAGCCCTCTGACAAATACTTTTAGTAACTCCAAACCTTCTCCTAATTTCCACATTCCGAATTTTCTGCATAATATTTACACCACACATTGCCATTAGACAGGACATCTCCACTGCCTCCAGCCTCCTCCTCGCTGCAGCATTTGCAACCCATGCTTCACACCCATATAAGAGTGTTGGTACCACTATACGTTCGTACATTCCCTTCTTTGCCTCCATGGATAACGTTTTTTGTCTCCACAGATACCTCAACGCACCACTCACCTTTTTTCCTTCAATCAATTCATACATTTATTAAACAAAAATACCAACTACTCCAACACTATATCTCCCCCTGCTTTTAACATTTCTGTCATGATCCCGTCAGTTCCAGCTGCTTTACCCCCTTTCATTTTGCGTAATGCCTCACGCACCTTCCCCACACTCACATCCTGCTCTTCTTCACTCCTAAACGATGTTGTACCTCCCTGGCCAGTACATGAAATTACCGCCTCCCTTTTTTCATTGATATTTAAAAGTTCCTCAAAATATTCCCGCCATCTACCCAATACCTCCAGCTCCCCATCTACTAACTCCCCTACTCTGTTTTTAACTGACAAATCCATTCGTTCCCTAGGCTTTCTTACCTTGTTTATCTCGCTCCAAAATTTTTTCTTGTTTTCAGAAAAATTTCTTGACAGAGCCTCTCCCATTCTTTCATCTGCTCTTCTTTTGCACACTGTAACCACTCTCTTCAGCTTTCTTTTACTCTCCATATACTCTGCTCTTCTATTAACACTTCTGTTTTGTAAAAACCTCTCATAAGCTACCTTTTTCTCTTTTATCACACCCTTTACTACTTCATTCCACCACTCACTCCTTTTACCTCCTGCACCCACCCTCCTATAGCCACAAACTTCTGCCCCACATTCTAATACTGCATTTTTAAAACTATCCCAACTCTCTTCAACCCCCCCACTACTCATACTTGCACTAGCCCACCTTTCTGACAATAATTGCTTATATCTCACCCTAACTTCCTCCTCCCTTAGTTTATACACTTTTACCTCTCTCTTACTTGCTGTTGCCATTTTCTTTTTGTCCCATCTACCTTTTACTGTAGCTACAACTAAATAATGATCCAATATATCCGTTGCCCCTCTATAAACATGTACATCCTGAAGCCTACCCATCAACCTTTTATCCACCAGTACATAATCTAACAAACTACTTTCCTTACGTGCTATATCATACCTTGTATATTTATTTATCCTCTTTTTCATAAAATATGTATTACTTATTACCAAACCTCTTTCTACACATAGCTCAATTAATGGTTCCCGATTTACATTTACCCCTGGCACCCCAAATTTACCTACTACTCCCTCCACAACATTTTTACCCACTTTAGCATTAAGATCCCCAACCACAATTACTCTCTCACTTGGTTCAAAACTCCCCACACACTCACTCAACATTTCCCAAAATCTCTCTCTCTCCTCTACACTTCTCTCTTCTCCAGGTGCATAAACACTTACTATAACCCACTTTTCACATCCAACCTTTATTTTACTCCACATAATCCTTGAATTTATACATTTATATTCCCTCTTTACCTGCCATAACTGATTATTCAACATTATTGCCACTCCTTTAGCTCTAACTCTATTTGAAACCCCTGACCTAATCCCATTTATTTTTCCCCACTGAAACTCTCCTACCCCCTTCAGCTTTGTCTCACTTAAAGCCAGGACATCCAGCTTCTTTTCATTCATAACATCTACAATCATCTCTTTCTTATTCGCACAACATCCAAGCACATTCAAACATCTAACTTTGACGGTTTTCTTCTTTTTCTTTTTAGTAAATCTATACAGGAAACGGGGTTATTAGCCCATTGTTCCCGGCATTTTAGTTGACTTCTACAACACGCATGGCTTACGGAGGAAAGATTCTTATTCCACTTCCCCATGGATATGAAAGGAAAAGCAATAAGAACAAGAACTATTTAGATAAAATAATAAAAAACTCAAGAGGCCTGGTCACAGACCGGGCCGCGGGGGCGTTGACCCCTGGAATTCTCTCCAGGTCTCCAGGTAGTGTGTATACATAAATGTGTACATGTATGTGTAGCGTGACCTAAGTGTAAGTAGAAGTAGCAAGACGTACCTGAAATCTTGCAATCCAGCAATCCTACCATCATGTAAAACAGATACAGGCTTTTGTTTTACACTCACTTGGCAGGATGGTAGTACCTTCCTGGGTGGTTGCTGACTACCAACCTACTACCTATTATTATTCTTATTTTTCTTATTATTATTACGTATTATTATAATTATCATTATTATTATTATTAATTTAGGGAACTGAAGCTCGCTCGTTAGTATTATTATTATTATTATAATTATTATTATTAACCCTTTGGGGGTCGACAGGCCTTTTCAGGAAAGTGTTCCTGGGGTCGAAAATTTTTTGGAAAAAAAAAAAAAATTTCTTATGAAATGATAGAGAATCTTTTTCCGATCATAACACCACCAAAATTATGAAATTTGATCGAAAACTAACGGAATTATGCTTTCGCGAACTTAGCGGTAGCCATGACACTTACGCATCAGTGATTTCGCCCACTTTGAGCTCTATTTTCGACAAATTCCAATGTTTCAGTCTCCTAAAATTATAGCTATTTCGCTAGAACTCCATTTCTTCTATCGATTGAGTACAAGAAACCGCCTATTTACCAATTTTATCTACTCAAAATAGTGGTCAGAAAATGGCAATTTTCCAATTTCACACAAATTTCAAACGATGCCAATTTCAAAATAGGGTCCAGAGTAAACAAGACAGACATTCCTGGCACTAAAATAACATGTTCTCTGTTCATTAGTCACGTCTCCAGGCCCCTGTTCCATTACTTTTGCTTTTCATTTTGAATTTTTATTCTCACAAAAAATAGAAGATTTACTGTTATGTATACAACTGCATCATTGTAAAAATGGTATAAATAATATCAGAGCACTTGTGCATGAATATAAGACTCGCCAGTTGATGTGTATTGGAGGCATGGTGTGATTTGTTTACTCTTGAACATCGTCAAAATCGAACATTTTCGCTACTTTGAGCTCAATTTCAAGGTACTTGTCATTGTTATACCAATCAAAATCATCTCTATTTCTGTAATATATCTTCCATTCTATCAAATGAGACCAAGAAAACGAGAATACATCAATAAATACCATACGAAAATCGACTGCAAAGTCGTGTTTTAATCGAAAAACAGTCAGTTTTTTTCTCTATTATGCAGTGTGTACTGCAGGATTTTTATACTGCGCACACTGACCACACAGACCCATTCTTTCATATGTATGCCTACCAGACGTTTTCTGCTTAAATTGAGGCCGCTAGAATTTGGGCGTACTAGTACGGCACCAACCCCTGCTCGTAAAACGTACTAGTACGGCACCGACCCCCAAAGGGTTAATATAGGGAACTGGAGCACAGATTCAATTCCCTAGATCAAGAGCCCCTCACCAGCGTCAAGGAACCTTGATCTAGGGAATTGGATCTGTGCTGTTGGTAGACAGCAACCGCCCAAGGAGGTACTACTGTCCTGCCAAGTGAGTGTTAAACGAAAGCCTGTAATATTTTTACATGATGGTAGGATTGCTGGTGTCTTTTTTCTGTCTCATAAACATGAAAGATTTCAGGTACATCTTGCTACTTCTGCTTACACTTAGGTCACACTACACATTCATGTACAAGCATATATATACACACCCCTCTGGGTTTTCTTCTATTTTCTTACTAGTTCTTGTTCATATTTCCTCTTATCTCCATGGGGAAGTGGAACAGAATTCTTCCTCCGTAAGCCATGCGTGTCGTAAGAGGCGACTAAAATGCCAGGAGCAAGGGGCTAGTAACCCCTTCTCCTGTATATACATATTACTAAATGTAAAAGGAGAAACTTTCGTTTTTCCTTTTGGGCCACCCTGCCTCGGTGGGAAACGGCTGACGTGTTGAAAGAAAGAAGAAATAATAATAATAATGAGGAGCTTCAGAATGCCCCCAACTGGCACAGTGCACTGTTTACCTCGCCATGGAAGCATTTCTCTCGTATTTTGCTTGCATTTTCTGTAGTTATTTTGCCAAATTTCTTTTTTCTAACCATGGGTCCTAAGAAAGTAAGTGCAAAGGACAGTGCCAAGAAGAAAAAGAGGATGATGTCCATGGAATTAAAGCATGAAATCATAGATAAACACAAGCCAGGTGTGCGGGTTGTGGGTTGAGGGGGAAGCTCGTTCGTAACTCGGATTTTGGCTCGTAACTCAGAGCTAAAAATCGACAGAGCAACGGCTCGTATCTCAAAAAACTTGTATGTTGGGGCACTCGTAAGTCAAGGTTCCACTGTACTTTGATGAAGGTGAGGGACTCTTGAGTCTTGCCTTGAGACTGATATTTCCCAGTTCCCAGGCATTGTTTTTTTTTTTTTTTTTTTTTCAACAAGTCGGCCGTCTCCCACCGAGGCATTGTATGATCCCTAAATGCATTAATAATTGATTTCCTGTGCATCAAGAGACATTGTTAATACCCTGTCCCTTTCCCGAGACCTTCGATCTTTGGTGTACCAAGAGATGTTTTTACCATCCTGTCTTTCCTGACACCTTAGATCTTTGGCACATCAAGAGAAGGCATACTAGCAAAATAGCTAAGAATTTGGTTGAATAGAGCAAAGGAATTTGCTAAAATAAAACTCAAATTGGGCAAAATTGCTAATTTGTAAATTTCACCGTGATTGATAACTTTGTGCCTGCATAATTCCATAAGTTTTCCATCAAATTTTGTACTTTTGGTGTCATTATCTTCAGAAAAAGATTCCAATTTCAGAATTTTTTTTTTAAAGTGGACACTGAGAAAAATATTTATTTTGGAGGGTCTGGACAGTGAAAGGGTTAATATAAATCATGAATTGGACTATGAACCCTGTCCTGGTATAAGATTGAAGATTTGTATGATATGTAGGAAAAGTCTGGTACAGTAGCCTCCACATAGGTTGCCACAAATGCTAGGCTAACTTAAAAAAACCTAGAAGCTGTTGTTTACACTGTATCTAGTTTATTGTATGATATTACTTAATATGAACATTCACACTTCCCCATTACTTGAGATCACCCAAAATATTGGCTTAGGAGAGCATGGTCTGACAGCCTTCTTTCATCATTCATGATACACGAGTCATGGAGAATGAATGAGAATAAGAATGAATTATAGGTCTACACACCATCCCCACTCTTCATCAAAACAGATGACTATTAACTTGCACAAGATTTTAAAACTTCATGGCCTGAAATTTTAATTGAAGATGATAATTAAGACAAACTGAAATCAAGATTTAATTAGCCTGACTCAGTGTTTAGTTAGTGTTATCTCACTTATGGGGAACTTTAGAGTGCAACTTCTTAATGATCTCTGCACTTACAAATGTATAGTAATTCCAATTCCAGTGGCTAGTTCGCAACCACACACGCAAACAGTAATATGAGAGATTCCTAATTTACATACCTACAGTGCAGACAGACTACTGATAATCTATATAGCCAGATCAACAACTGATCATTCTGTGATACTTATATTACTCACATTTTTAACTTTTATTTTCAGGAGCTACCTCGTGTGCAAGAACGTCTGATCGAGAGAGTGTTGGCATGGGAAGAAAAAGAGGGTCAATCTTTTATGATTTATGGCATGCAGATTACGCAGTACATGGAAGAACTTTGGGAGTCCCATGATGTGAAGAAAGAGGTTGAGAAAAATAAGAGGGTATGTATATTCTTGCCTAATTGTAGTGATACTAGTTTCATGTAATGGTATCCTATAAATAATCTTTTGCTTTTCCCTGCATGAAGTAAGTTTTTGATTCATCACTGTTTATTCATTAACTTATCTGAATTTGTGGGTTTTGAATTTCAGCTCATGACACTTCCTCTCAATTATCAACTGATTATTGTGAAGTAACTGTCATAACATTATCTACCTTTGAATTCATTTGTAGTGTTGCCTTGTGCTGTCTCATTACTCAACCTTTTCACTCTTACGTCAAAAAGTGTTTTTAACTATCACCATGACTTATTTGCTTGTGTAGTTTCATCCATGTCTTCATGTTCTAATTCTTATAAAAAGCCTGTCTGTTTATTCTGTGTTGTTTTAGGGACTTTTGTATGTCCTGATTATATGCACATTTATTTTTCATTCTTCCAGATATAGGCAGGTGCTGTATGACCCCAGTGGTTTAGCACTTCCCCATGAATTTAATAATAATCTTATACAGACAGGAGGCTTTGTTCTTTCTTTATTCATAACTCATTTCTCGCAATGACGTTACCGGTATAGATGTACAGTGGTACCTCGAGTTACGATGGTCCCCAAAATTGCCCTTTTATGTAAGTTTATTTTTTTAAATGCTTTTGTAAGTATATTTTTGGGGGTGTAAAAGGACTAGTCTATTTTACATTATTCCTTATGGGGATAAATTCGTTTGGTAATGGCATTTGAACAGCATTCTCGAACGAAAAAATATCGTAACTCGAGGTACCACTGTACTTTTTTTTTTTTTTTTTTCTTTTGACCGAGTTTTACCATGTACTATTTCACTATACCTTTGATATATCTTTGAAGAGTTTTGAGAGTTTCTCTACTCTCTGAGCCCGGCCATGGGCCAGGCTCGTCTGGTGAGGATTCCAAAATGGTGTTGCATTTTAAAGACTTAATGTCACATAAAAGTGTCGTGAACACATCTTTATCTAGGTTCTCGAATGTAATCTATAGTTGTGAATTAACATGCTTCTGGTGCTATCCTGTTTGTGTACTTTCAGACAACTATCAGGGTAAAACTTATTCCTAGGTTTTTATTCCTTGACTTTCCATGAGTTTCAATTAATACTCCCAAGGTGGTACAGTCTGTGGGCCAGGACCTTCCTATGACATCATTAAAGATATTAAATAACCTTGGCATCATTATACATCACTGATTCCATTTTCAACAAACCTAAATTATTATTATAATCAAAAGAAGCGCTAAACCACAAGGGTTATACAGCCAACAAACCTAAAACTTGACATTTTGCTTCAGTAAACACACAAACTTTCCTCTTTATACATCTTCAAAGTTTTTCACCACTTAATGATTCTACTTTCTTCAAATTCTGTGAATGCAGTGAATTCCTACTTAAATTTTTCAATATTGTTCCTTTGTCTCTCCTTATTTACTGTCTTGTATCCAGGAATTGTTACAAGAGTAAATTTGATTTTCTGTATCGTTATAGGCATACAGTATACAACTTTGTGCACCTATTAATTTTCTCGTTAGATTGGAGTGAATGGAGAAGAATGGTTTTTGGGATTTGACAAGCTTTTGGAGTGTGAGCAGGGTAATATTTTGTGAAGGGATTCAGGGAACTGGTTAGCTGGACTTGAGTCCTGGAGGTGGAAAGTACAGTGCCTGCACTTTAAAGGAGGGGTTTGGGATATTGGCTGTTTGGAGTGACATCTGAACTCTTGTATCTGGGTGCCTCTGCAAAGACAGAGATTGTGTGAATGATGGTGAGTGTTTTTCTTTTTTGGGTCACCCTGCCTTGGTGGGAGACGGCTTGGTTTCTTGTATAAAAATGTTTACTGTTTGAGTAATTGATATTGATTGCTATTTATAATTTTGAAAACATTTTCAATTTTATGCTTTACTCTTTTTTCAACAGCTTCAGGCAAAAGGGGTTGATGTCAAACGTGGTACAAATCTTGGCACTCCACACATGAGGACTCCAGTATCAGTTTTGGGCTCTACTAAAAAACGAGTTCGAGATGGTGATGATGTAGGAAGTGTAAAAAAATCCAAACACCTAATAGTGCCTGGAGGAGTCATGTTCAAGTCACCCTCAAAGTCTGCACTACTTCGCTCACCCATAAAGGTTACTTTAGCAACATAATGTATATTTTGGAAGTTTTGAGCATATGATAAAACCTGAGTACAACCTCTCCTCACTTAGCGACATACTTGTTTACCAACCACTCAGCCTTACGACCAGCTCTCCAACTAGTATACAAACCTAAATAATGTATATTAGAGTGGATTTCCTCTATTCTGTGTATTACAGTATACAGTACACTATATAAAAATTTAAAAATATACCAGAAATGTTATAAATGGTGCAAAGGTGACATTAAAAATAATATCTGTGAGATCCACCACTGGAGCGCCGATGGTCACCAGGTCAAACACTTCTTTAGGGTCACCCTGCCTCGGTGGGAGACGGCCGACTTGTTGAAAAAAAAAAAAAAAAATCTAAAGATGGTTGACAAAACCCACTACCAGTATAGTATGCTCCTTGCATAAAAACCAGTTCGCTTACCGACCTACTCTTAGGAACAGAACCCCGTCATTAAGTGAGGAGAGTCTGTATTTATAACTAATAAACATTATTACTTCTTTCTTTCTTTCAACACGTCGGCCGTTTCCCACCGAAGCGGGGTGGCCCCATGTACGCTCACCAGCACCTAAAGTTTCTCCTTTTACATTTAGTAATATATACAGGAGAAGGGGTTACTAGCCCCTTGCTCCCGGCATTTTAGTCGCCTCTTACGACACGCATGGCTTACGGAGGAAGAATTCTGTTCCACTTCCCCATGGAGAACATTATTACTATCCTCATAAAAATTCTAGGGAAACAATTTGGGAGGTGACATTATTATTTTGCCTCTTTTTGCCAAAAAAAACATGGAGAGAATGTGAAAGCCTGGGAGCAATGTGTGTCACCGCTTTTGTCAGGTGGATAATGAATTTCTAGCAATGATACTTATTATTTGTTTAAATATCTCTCTCATTATTTAATTCTGTATATAGTTTTATCAATTAGAGTACAGTATTTCATTGATTACAAAAAAACTCATAAATACAACATATTCACTAACCGGTGTCTAGATGATCAAGTGATCACAGAGTCGCACTGTTCAGTTTACAGAAATTTAAGTTATCAAGTGTTTACTGTAATTGTTCTTGAATAAATATAAATAAAAGTCAGTACTGTACAGTAATACTCTGTGGTACAAATATTTATTACAATTTTGTGACGAACATGTTTTGTAGTAAAGTGCCTTGCTTATTCATTGTTTCTCCTTTATACTGCAAATTACCTCTTCCAAAATGTTTTGTAAACCATTGTCATGAAATATATTTAATAAAAACTGAGCATGACTTGGTGTGGATGCTCTCACAGACACCTCGAGGAAAGCCACTGACTGACTGCAACCCGTTGGTACCTCTAAATCCAGTAACATCAACTTCTATAGAAGCTTCCTTACATTCTACAATTACTTATGATAAATTTGAAGTAAGTGGTTTGTCCTGTTATGCATTTCACCTATCTATCTCCAGGCTTTAATTATTAATTACTTGTTTGACAGTGGTGAAAGTATTCACTAATGTTTTTATATTGAGCTTGTAATATATCACACATAATGCAGCTGCAGCTAACATCCTTTTATTATAAAATATTGTCAGTAGAGTGTACAGTATCTCATTTATATACTGTATTTGAATCACACCATTTCTTAAAATACGTAATAGGGACAAGAAGACATAACTATTCTTGTTTTAGATTTTACAGCATGCTACTAAAAGTGAGCCATAAAATTCTCCCAAACATCTACCTATAACTGCACACATTTACTGGTAACTGTTTAAAATATACACAACACTTGGCATATTTGTTTAAACTTTTGGAAGCTATCTGGATTATATTGCCCCTAAGAATTTCTGTATTAATATGTAACCTTCCTTGAGCCTGTATGTTTGTTGCATCCTTACTCTAGCTAATATATTCTTTACAGCACAGAAAATCCCCAACTTACAAAAAAAAAAAAAAAAAGTTTAATTTTTGGGTTTTGCACTTAAAAGTGCAAGTTATATTTCATATACATATTGATACAAGGGAGTTGTAAACTTTCAAATGGGTTGTAAGCTGTTGTAAGTTGGGTGTTTGTAAGTTGGGAGACCTGTATTTTAATTCTTGTAAAATAAGTTTTTGCTTTATATTTTTATGATTTGAAGCCTTTGTTTTATTGTGGTCTTAGCTTGGGTTTAATTTACTGTTTGTTTTCCCACAATGCTTTATGCTTGGTATCTCCAAAATGTATACACTAACAAAAAACAAGTCAATTCAAATTATTGTGACAAGTTTCATCTGAATGTGGTGCAATTTGTGGCCCTAGCTACACCAAGAACTTTGGCATGACATTCAGCAGTCCTGTGCAACTATTCCTACAGAATCCTTTGTGCAAGTTTGTTACTCATTATTTACAGCTGTCAACATTGCCTTAATGTTAACAGTTATCACTTTGACCATCATTGATACTGAATCGTGGGATAAAATACGATTTTGCTGAATTATATAGTATTTTTATTGTTATTTCTTGCAATGTGTATATCATTTTTTGAGAGACCCCTGTGAATTTCCAAGCTTTATTTCATTTTGTATTTAACATCTAACTTGTGTTCTAAGTTAACTGTTAGGCTTATAATAATGTATAAGAGTATTATGCTCTTGGGATGAATATTTTTATTTACAGTATAATATATTGAAGTAGCTTTATGCTTGGGAATATGTTTGTTTGTTTTGAGCTTACAGGCTTATTGACTTGCAGGACAAACTAAGAAGTAGCAGTGAATGCCTCAACAGTACCACATTTGACCAGGCTGAATCAGGAATGCAGAAAACTCTATTTTAGTGTTGGTCATTGTCTTTAAAACAAATTAATTGTCTTCGTATCTTCAATGCTTCCAGAGGTGTGTGGTTTTTGTTTGCCAGGTTCTCATCATTTTGTTTCTCGATAGTTAATTCCTTGAAAACCAGGATCCTTGGGATTGAGGCCTCTGCTGTTTTCCTAAATAGTCATCAAATATGCCAGTTTCTTAAAAGTATTGATTTAATCTCCCAATTTCTTTTAGTAAAAAAAAAAAACAAGCACACACTTATACATAATATTTTTTTTTAATTCTTAGAGGATTGAAGAGCATATAAAACATTGAGAGATAAGATTTCTTAAAAAGAAAAAAAAAATAGCACATTACTTGAAGTGAATTACGGTCTCAGAAGCCTAGTAATGAAGGCCGACGTAATTTCATTAACACTAAAATTTATTTGTACTGCACAGTATTATAATGCATATAAGAAATTTATTTTGTTTTTTAAGGTTATTTAATTATGTACACTATACGTATAGGTTAACGTTCTTTTCCTGAGTGATAATCATAGAAGGTAAAACACACAACCATTTTATAAACTGATTTACTACCTTCATAAAAATGTGAAATTGTACCCTGTGTATGAATACAGTGTATCACTACTGTGTGCAATACAAAAAAAAATCAATGCTTTCTTCCTACTACAAAGAACATCCTCATACCATGACTGTCACTTGTATGGCACATATCAAGGACACTTTTTTTTTAACTGGATATAGATTAAAAGCATAAGATGCAAGATGGTTTGCCCAGTGTAAATTAGATTTGCAGTATTTCATTTGACACCAGTAATGGTAATAAATTTACTTCCATATGCTATGTAGTTTTTACGTTGTGCCCATATTTGTAAACTGCAAAATAAATATCAGGCCCAGTTGAAGAGTTGACTTACCATAATGTGATGACCAGACAGAATTTGGTTAGGTGTAAATTATCCAACAGAGCTTCTACAGTATTGCAATCCTTGAAGACTAGTTTTTAGTTTATTATATGCTCTTGTCTGTCATGTACATAATGTTTCAATCTAATGTGTGTGTATAATAAAAGCCTAATTTTTCCTTTGGAGGCGGGTAATAATTTTAGTATCTGTGTTGTATATGTCAGAACTGTGTGCACTTTTGACCGAAACAAAAAATGCAGAGTTGTTTTGAATTTTGAATGATCAGATTTGATATAAAACACCACACCAAAAACAGGTGTCATTTATCTCAATTGGTAGTAGAATATAAGGTGGATGTGCTAGTCATTAAACTAATGACATATTGGCAGCAGTGTTGGCTAACAGCACAGATACACACTACTATTTCTCCTTACACAACAACTGCTTATTCTTTTGACACACATGACACTTGTTTATTGCATGATTTTAATGCTCCTTCTCAAATTTTGTATTTAAAGTTTTATTAATTTTTAAAAGCATTTTAATTTTCTGTACATAAATATGATATTAAACAATATTAACCTAATCATGACTGTCTTTGCTCTCTTGTACATAATTCACTCCATAATGATATTCATCAGACTGAGAAAAAGGAGTAAAATATTTAGGTTTCTATTAAAGTAAAACGTGGATAAAATTCAGGCTTGCTTAACCAGTTTAAACACTATTATTACATATAATATTCTAATGCAGTATCTAAGTCTTAGAAGTTCACCTTAACTGCCAGAGAGGCCCATCTTGTAACTAGTAATTGCAGTGCACTTTCAGTAATTTTTTTTTTTTTTTTCAACAAGTCGGCCGTCTCCCACCGAGGCAGGGTGACCCAAAAAGAAAGAACTTTCATCATCATTCAACACTTTCACCACACTCATACATAATCACTGTCTTTGCAGAGGAGCTCAGATACTACAGCTGAGAAAAGTCCCTCCCAGCTGTCACTATCTCAGACCCCTCCTTTAAAGTGCAGGCATTGTACTTCCCATTTCCAGGACTCAAGTCCAACTAAATCAATTAACTGGTTTCCCTGAATCCCTTCACACAATGTTACCCTGCTCACACTCCAACAGATCGTCATGTCCCAAAAACCATTCGTCTCCATTCACTCCTATCTAACACGCTCACACATGCTTGCTGGAAGTCCAAGCCCCTCGCCCACAAAACCTCCTTTACCCCTTCCCTCCAACCTTTTCTAGGACGACCCCTACCCCGCCTTCCTTCCCCTACAGATTTATACGCTCTCCAAGTCATTCTACTTTGATCCATTCTCTCTAAATGACCAAACCACCTCAACAACCCTCTTCAGCCCTCTGACAAATACTTTTAGTAACTCCACACCTTCTCCTAATTTCCACATTCCGAATTTTCTGCATAATATTTACACCACACATTGCCCTTAGACAGGACATCTCCACTGCCTCCAGCCTCCTCCTCGCTGCAGCATTTGCAACCCATGCTTCACACCCATATAAGAGTGTTGGTACCACTATACTTTCGTACATTCCCTTCTTTGCCTCCATGGATAACGTTTTTGTCTCCACAGATACCTCAATGCACCACTCACCTTTTTCCTTCATCAATTCTATGGTTAACCTCATCCTTCATAAACCCATCTGCTGACACATCAACTCTCAAATATCTGAAAACATTTACTTCTTCCATAATCCTCTCTCCAATGTGATATCCAATTTTTCTTTATTTAAATCGTTTGATACCCTCATCACCTTACTCTTATCTATGTTCACTTTTAACTTTCTACCTTTACACACTCTCCCAAACTCGTCCACTAACCTTTGCAACTTTTCTTTAGAATCTCCCATAAGCACAGTATCATCAGCAAAAAGTAACTGTGTCAACTCCCATTTTGCATTTAATTCTCCATAATTTAATCCCACCCTCTCCCCAACACCCTAGCATTTACTTTTTACAACCCCATCTATAAATATATTAAACAACCATGGTGACATTACACAACCCTGTCTAAGACCTACTTTTACCGGGAAGTAATCTCCTCTCTCCTACACACCCTAACCTGAGCCTCACTATCCTCATAAAACTCTTTACAGCCTTCAGTAACTTACTACCTATTCCATACACTTGCAACATTTGCCACATTGCTCCCCTATCCACTCTATCATATGCCTTTTCTAAATCCATAAATGCAATAAAAACTTCTCTACCTTTATCTAAATACTGTTCACATATATGCTTCACTGTAAACACTTGATCTACACATCCCCTACCCACTCTAAAGCCTCCTTGCTCATCTGCAATCCTACTCTCTGTCTTACCTCTAATTCTTTCAATAATAACCCTGCCATACACTTTACCTGGTATACTCAGTAAACTTATTCCCTATAATTTTTACACTCTCTTTTATCCCCTTCCCTTTATATAAAGGAACTATACATGCTCGCTGCCAATCCCTAGGTACCTTCCCTCTTTCATACATTTATTAAACAAAAATACCAACCACTCCAGCACTATATCCCCCTGCTTTTAACATTTCTGTCATGATTCCGTCAATTCCAGCTGCTTTACCCCCTTTCATTCTGCGTAATGCCTCACGCACCTTCCCCACACTCACATCCTGCTCTTCTTCACTCCTAAACGATGTTGTACCTCCCTGGCCAGTACATGAAATTATCGCCTCCCTCTTTTCATCGACATTTAAAAGTTCCTCAAAATATTCCCGCCATCTACCCAATACCTCCAGCTCCCCATCTACTAACTCCCCTACTCTGTTTTTAACTGACAAATCCATTCGTCCTAGGCTTTCTTACCTTGTTTATCTCACTCCAAAATTTTTTCTTGTTTTCAGCAAAATTTCTTGACAGAGCCTCTCCCATTCTTTCATCCGCTCTTATTTTGCACTCTCTCACCACTCTCTTCACCTTTCTTTTACTCTCCATATACTCTGCTCTTCTACTAACACTTCTGTTTTGTAAAAACCTCTCATAAGCTACCTTTTTCTCTTTTATCACACCCTTTACTTCTTCATTCCACCACTCCTCTTTCCTCCTGCACCCACCCTCCTATAACCACAAACTTCTGCCCCACATTCTAATACTGCATTTTTAAAACTATCCCAACTCTCTTCAACCCCCCCACTACTCCTACTTGCACTAGCCCACCTTTCTGCCAATAGTTGCTTATATCTCACCCTAACTTCCTCCTCCCTTAGTTTATACACTTTTACTCTCTTACTTGCTGTTGCCATTTTCCTTTTGTCCCATCTACCTTTTACTCTAACTGTAGCTACAACCAAATAATGATCTGATATATCCGTTGCCCCTCTATAAACATGTACATCCTGAAGCCTACTCATCAACCTTTTATCCACCAATACATAATCCAACAAACTACTTTCCTTACGTGCTATATCATACCTTGTATATTTATTTATCCTCTTTTTCATAAAATATGTATTACTTATTACCAAACCTCTTTCTACACATAGCTCAATTAATGGCTCCCCATTTACATTTACCCCTGGCACCCCAAATTTACCTACTACTCCATCCACAACATTTTTACCCACTTTAGCATTAAGATCCCCAACCACAATTACTCTCTCACTTGGTTCAAAACTCCCCACACACTCACTCAACATTTCCCAAAACTCTCTCTCTTCTACACTTCTCTCTTCTCCAGGTGCATAAACACTTACTATAACCCACTTTTCACATCCAACCTTTATTTTACTCCACATAATCCTTGAATTTATACATTTATATTCCTTCTTTACCTGCCATAACTGATTATTCAACATTATTGCCACTCCTTCTTTAGCTCTAACTATTTGAAACCCTGATCTAATCCCATTTATTTCTCCCCACTGAAACTCTCCTACCCCCTTCAGCTTTGTCTCACTTAAAGCCAGGACATCCAGCTTCTTTTCATTCATAACATCTACAATCATCTCTTTCTTATCATTCGCACAACATCCACGCACATTCAAACATCCCACTTTGACGATTTTCTTCTTCTTCTTTTAGTAAGCTATACAGGAAAAGGGGTTACTAGCCCATTGTTCCCGGCATTTTAGTTGACTTTTACAACACGCATGGCTTACGGAGGAAAGATTCTTATTCCACTTCCCCATGGATATGAAAGGGAAAAGCAATAAGAACAAGAACTATTAAGATAAAATCAAAGAAAACTCAGATGAGTGTGTATACAATAAACGTGTACATGTTTGCGTAGTGTGACCTAAGTGTAAGTAGAAGTAGCAAGACGTACCTGAAATCTTGCATGTTTATGAGACAGAAAAAAGACACCAGCAATCCTACCATCATGTAAAACAGTTTCAGGTTTCTGTTTCACAGTCACCTGGCAGGATGGTAGTACCTCCCTGAGTGGTTGCTGTCTACCAACCTACTACCTGTAATTATTATTATTATTATTATAATCAAAAGAAGCACTTTCAGTAAGATGTCACTATTGGCACTGTTAGTCCATATTACTCATATTTTTTCTTAATATCAGTTGCTTGTGGGAAATTTAATACTACTTACTTAAGCATGTAATGGTATGCATTTTGATTAAATCCTTTACTTGCATTTGAAATTAAAAATAAAGTGCCATAGATAAATGTAGGTGATGTGTAGCTTTACATTATTTATATACTATATAATATATATATATATATTTTGACCTCGGTAACTGTCTTACCATAATATGGTGACCCCACCCCCCAAAAAAAAGGAAACATTCACCATCATTCATTTAATTGCTGTACTCACCTATTTGTATTCATTTATGGCTGCAAAGGTCAGTTCTTAGATCTTGGCCTCTGCCTCCAAGTCTTGTGGGCCCTATTGTACCTGCTGTTACTTTCATTGTTCTCTCCAAGTCTGTGGGCTCCCTCTCCTTCACCATTTACACTCCTACTGACCTCCCTCTTATGTCCTTCATGGTCTCTTGCCAGAAATATGCTGACATCACAGTTCAGATTACCCTTCAGCTGCAACAGCTGAATCCCTTCATAATTATTATTATAATCAAAAGAAGCGCTAAACCACAATATCCCTTCATAAATGTCGCTTTTCTCACACTAATAGCACATCCATTTTTTTTTTTTAAAACACACACAAGTCTGTTGGATGCTCAAGTCTTTAACATTGAGACTCCCTTACCCTTCCCTCCATCCATTCCTGGAGCAGTCCCCACTCATCCTATCCCTCTCCATCCCCTCTAAATGCCCAGTTCACCTTAACCTCTCCTCAGCTCTAAATTATTCTTTGATCCCATACCTTTTAATTTTTATGCTTCAACTTTTCATATTTGCACCACACATTGCTCTCAAAGATAATATCTCCATTGCCTCTTCCTTGCTTAAACTTTCAAAACCCGTGCTTTTTACCTATATGAAAATGTTGGTACCCCTACATTTTGGGTATATTTTTTTTTTTTTTTGTGCCTCCATAAACTTTCCACAAATGCCTCAACACATCACCTCCCTTCCCACCCCTCTATTCTATGGTTCATCTCAAGTTTTTCATAGCCCCATCTGATATTTACACTACCAGGTACCTAAATACATCCACTCCCTCTAATTTGATATTCAATTTTTCATTGCCTAGACTTTTTTTTATCCTCATTACCTTGTTCAGTCTTTGCTCACTTTTAAAGACATGATAGGGTAAATAGGAGAGCAATGTGGTAGATGTTGCAAATGTATAGAATAGGTGAAGGTTACTAAAAGCAGTAAATAGTTTTTGTGGATAGTGAGTCAAGTTAGGGTATGTAGGAAGGAGAGGGACTTTCTTTGTGAAAGTAGGAATTATACAGGAATGAGTGATGTCACTATGGTTGTTTAATATATTTGTAAATGGGGTTGTAAAAAGTTAATGCTAGGGTGTTGGATTAAAAGATAATATCTGATGTGAAGTGGGAGTTGTCAGTTACTCTTGTCAGTGAATATCAGAATGTAGGAAAAGGCTATAGATAATGTGGATGCATTTAGATATTTGGGAGTGGACATATCAGCAAATGGTTCTATGAAGGATGAGGTGAACCATAGAATAGATGAGGGGGGGAGGGGGGGTAAAAGATAGATGGTGTGTTGAGGTATCCATAGAAAGAAAAAGTTTATGGAGTTAAAAAAGGGAATGTACCATAGTGGTACCAACACTTGTATGGATGTGAGGTACTGGTTTTGAACATTGCAGCAAGGAGGTAGTGGAAATATGTTGAATATAGTGTGGATATTACACAGAGAACTCAAGAGTATAGAAATTAGAAGATGGTGTGGGGTCACAAAGGGTATAATTCAGAGGGCTGAGGAAGGGTTGTTCAGGTGGTTTGAGTATTTAATTATTATTATAATCAAATAGAAGCGCTAAACCACAGGGGTCATACAGCGCTGCAGGTTATTGTAGGATGCAGGGAGAATAGGTTGTAAGAGGGAGATGGATGATTAGGAGGGAATGGAGTGCAGCAGGACAGTGGATAGTGCAGGGATAGAGGGTAGCAAGAGATCGAGGTAGAAGGGACTGAGGGAGGTGCTAGAGGTATAATTTTCAGAGTTTGTGTAGTAAGTCAGTTTCTGTCAAAGTCAACGAGAGAGAGTCAGGATTAAAGGAGGGTCCATCAGCAAGAAGGGAAGGTAAAGGGCCGCAGAGCGAAGACGCCGTTGGAGGTAAATTCTGTGTGCCCGTTGATAGAGTGGGCAGTCCAACAGAATATGTCGAACAGACACTGGAACCTGACAATGCTCAGAGAGGGGGGCAGGGAGTTGAGTATTTAAGAGATGATGGTGAGGGATACAATGACTAGGGGGATATCAGCCTGGGGAAAAATGTAAGAAGGGTAGAGTGTTTCAGGAATGGTTGGAAGGAAGGGGGTAAAGGAAGCTTTGAGTGTTATGGGCTTGAGTATTCAGCAGCTTTGTGAGAGTTTGTTAGAGTGGAGTGAATGAAGGCAAGTGGTTTTTAATGGATGTGCTGTTAGTGTGTGAGCAAAGTAACATTTATGAAAAGATTCAGTGAAATCAGTTAGCCAGATTTGAGTCCATGAGATGAGAGCTGTGCCTGCACTTTAAAGGAGGGGTGAGAATGGTGTAGTTTAGAGGGTCCTCCAAATTGTGATGTCATTGCACTTCTGGCAAGGCAGTAATTACATGAATGATGATGACTTTTCTTTTTTGAGGCAGCCCTACCTTGGAAGATAGCCGATGAGGTAAAAATAAAACAAAACTTAATATGTAGGCAGGAATTGGGGAGAGACGTAAAGGAGAGATCATGCACTCTTCCATAGTGGATGAGGCAACACCCAGTTCAAGTTACTTCCCTGCAATTGATCAACTGAGGGAGAAAAGACTGAGGGACACACTTCACCTTGCTTCCCCAATCAAGGGACACTGTAGAGAGAAGTACCTTCGATTTGGCCAAAATACAATTGCCTCCACTTCATTGCGACGTGTGGCATCTCAGCCTTGCCTCACTCTTAAACTTAGTGCAGCAAATCTGCGATGTACAAACAAACAAACCATTCCCAGATGTTTTGGCAATAAAAACCATCCACTCAAGTTCTTGATGTAAAAAATTTACACATCTTTTTGTTACTTTGCTATTAAACTTTTACCCAATTGCAATATTATATTCCCCCCAAAAAGAACCAATCTCATTTGGGTTATTCAGTGTTAACTGTAAATTTTTTAGTATTATCCCCTTAAAGCTTTCCTTATGAATGAGCGCCTCATTTTAAGTCAAAGTAACCAGTAATTGTTTTAAGTAATAAATATATTTTCATACATTGATATTTTTTTTTATAGAGTAGCAGCACTAACAAATCTATGGTTGTAAATTTAACATGTTTTAATTTTTATGTCCCAAATGTGTGATGGCAACCTTGTGGGGGGGGGGGAGAGAGGGGATATATTATTTTACTTAAAAAAGGAAAAGGTAAATAGCTTTTATTATATTTTATAATTTTTGGGCAAAGAATTACCAGCGTTAATGTGACACCAATTGTATGCAGTGTAATATAGCTTTGACTTAAATCATTAAACATCTTTTAGTTCAAACTAATTTGGGTAGGGACGAACAGCATTACTAAATACTAGACAGCATTTCTCGCTGACCTAAATTGGCTGTGAAGGCTATGTTATAGTGTGAGGGATTTACCATTTGTACAGCTAAGAAGTCTAACTAGTGTACTGTAAAATATTGATCTACACAAGCTAAAAGCTATAAAATATGACTATGTATAAACTTAGTTGAGATGTCTTCTAAAATTATTATTATAATCAAAAAGAAGTGCTTAACCACAGGGGTAAATGTCTTCTAAAAATAATGGTTAATAGGCTGCAGTTGCAGAATTGCTGCTAGCCATCAAGCATGCCTAGCAACTTCTGGTCTTTAATCAGGAAACATGTCTGTATCATGTATTGCAATGTTTCATAAAATGATCCTTGATAAAGTGATAATGCTTATACGAGTGAAATACTAAATTTTTTTTTTTTTTAATTTATTTCATGGGGAAAGTGCTAAACCCATAGGGGTTAGCAGTACCTTGGGAAATGGGAGGTAATTTGGATTCAATCCAAGGAAAAGGAGGCCAGCTCCAATTCTGTACATCAAGGCACCTCCCTTGAAGGTTTATTACATAAACCACTGATGTAAGCCCACAAAGTATCTTGACAGGAAATTTTAAGATATTTTTTGTAATGGTTACTTCAATGTTCATACTTGTAAGGAATAATTGTGTACAAATTCTTTCACTGTTCTATTTAAATTTAGATTTTGTACTGGAAAATAAACAGTCACTACTCCTCCATACACCGAGGAGTTAATGGTATAACAAAGAACAAATTACAGATGGTTTAGCTTTTTTAATGTTATACATATAAAGTTGTTCCCCCTTGGGAGGTTCCTTGGTGCTGGAATTTTATGGGTTTAGTGTTTCCCCCAAATACGTATTAAAATTAGCGTGTGAAACATTAGTTTTTATGAACATTTAGTAGTACATATTTATTGACATTCGTTTAATTTATATTACAAAGAGCCTTGGGTCCCATCCATTTTGGATTCTTACTGTATGTGACTATTTGTACTATAATCATATTTTTTATATTTACAAATACAGTGGTACTTCGAGATACGAACTTAATTCATTCCAGAAGGCTGTTCAAGTGCCGATACCGAATGAATTTGTTCCCATAAGGAATAATGTAAATTAGATTAATCCATTTCAGACCCCCAAAAATACACTTACAAAAGCACTTACATAATTGTTCGAGTTGGGAGCTGTTCGTATCCTGAGGTACCACTGTACCTGGTGAAGATGACTTCATCAGTAAAGTGATGATTTTTATTATCTGTCAAGGGGGTGGGGGGTTGCCATGTTGCTTGACTACCACTCATTCTTACATTTTATGAGTCCTATGGATTTAAAGCTTAGCCTTCAAAACAAGATTCACAGGGAAGCACTAAATCTAAAAGGGTCATACAATGCCTGGGTAAAGGGATGTAATTAGTCTTGACCCAATGATGGGTAGGATAGCTCCATCTGACTGAGCCATCCCTTTAAAGAAAAGAAAAAGCAATGACCAACTGGATATGGTGTTTATACAGAAATAATTTTTTTTTATGCATGCCTTTCACTGCTTCACTTACATTTTCAGCCTACCAGTATGTATAACTTTCACAATAGTACCAGGAAAGGAGGCACTTATCTTGGAGGATGAACCTGTTAGAAAGATAGAGGCACCAAAAAGAAAAACAGTGAACTCGCCAAATATCACTTGCAAAAAATACCTACAAACCTTTGCAATAAAGAAAACCAACAAATTTGCCAAATGTCAATTTACATTCATAAGATCACCTGCAAAATGTTTATAACATGTTTGCAGCACCATCTCAGTAACCAACCATACAATTTTGATCAAACTGGTTTCATTTTAAAGACTGATGGAACATTTCTGTATAGAAACCATAATTTTCATTGCAAGTTCATCTGTTTTCTTCAGTGCCTCATTTGGTGCAGAACAAACCTTTATTATAGACATAATGCTTTAGGTACAGCTTTATCACATCATACAAGGAGTAATGCAATAGAACATATACAAGTTAGAAGAGGGAGGGGACAAAAAGGTTTCACCGGAGGCGGTGATGTCAATCTTGCTTGTCCTCATTGGTTTTTCACATGCTAGATAATTTTGATCAGTCAATACTTAATGCCCCATAGTGGTGACCTGAATTTCTTCTCACAACCACCTTGTTCTATTGTTCAGAAGCAGCAATCATGCCTACAGCACTAGATAAGAATCAAGGGATATTTGGTATTGCCAAGCTACTGGTCAAACTTGTCTTGTACAGGAAACCCTAAGTACAGGTGATGCCAAACTCTGACCTTTGCTTCTTCATATAATTTTCTGTTGTGCTTCCCAGTTCAGATTTTTAATATGCTTTTATTTTTTAACTGTCTCCATACCATGGTTTTCATTTAAACAAAAGATTTAATCTACATGCTCCATTAAAAAATGCAACTTACTCCCTGTATAACAAACCAAGCTATATCCTAAAGCAGGTATAATAAAATCCATTCAATGTGCAAAGAAATGAGTATGATTGATTGGATTTGTTGAGGAAGTTACAAAATGTAACTTTACACAGTGGATTTACTTATTATTGATGTAGGAAGTGTTACAACTGTAGGGGTCATAGTGCCCAAGGAAAAGGAGGTAATTGGTTTTGATCTGAGGATAACTCCAGTTCCTTGGACTAAGTGCCACTCATCATTAGATGTGGAGAGAGTAATTGTTTATGGGAGTAAAATTAATTTAAGATCAGGAACAAATAGAAAAATACAAATGTAAACATTTTGATGTTTGGCCAAGCTAAAATGATGAATGAAAATGTCAGGAAAAATTGGAAAGGATTAGAAGACAAATGTCTTGGAAAGGGTACAGTGGGATATGTATGGGAATATCCTAAGTAAAGTATAATACAATGATGTTTTAAATTAATCAGTGAAGTACTGATATAGTTGGACTTTAGTGTGGATGTATGAAGCCTGTACCCTTTAAGGGATATTTTAAAGAGTTCTTGATCACAGGATTTGGCATCACTTTACTCTTTCAACAGAACCTGATTACCTCTTATTCACCAAGTGCTATATGATCAGTATGGAAAATTTTAACACTTCCTCCATGGATGTTAAAAAAATGAGGCTGGTAATTTCATACCACAAATTTTTATTTAATATTAAAATCATTATCAGGATGGCTTTAATGATTTTTAAATGTACATATGTATGAATAATGGCTGTAATTTGGTACAAATTAAACTAACGAAATACTTTTTCTATACAATTTTCCTCTTAGTCTTAACTTTATTATATGTATTATTTAGTCATGTATTATGCACTATAATTCCCCCCAATGGATCTGGTGTCCCCTGAACATTTATTTATGGTGAAGTGCTGAAACTTTTAAATTATTATTATTATTATAATCAAATAGAAGCGCTAAACCACAGGGGTTTGAAACTTTTAAAGGTTCAACACACACACCCTGAATGCTTGTCCATGAGATACCACATGCAAATATTTTATTCAATACAGTCACCCAAGTACCATTTCCCACAACTAAACAATGAAAGTGAATAAACTTCTGACTACAATTTGATTACAACTTTACTAGCCAGCACTGAATGTAAAGAATGAGGTGAAAAAGCTCTGGATTACTTGTAATGCACTTACTTATGAGTCTGAGACTGCAGTATACCATCCTTTACACACATGGTGGGGAATTATGGTCTTGTTTATTTTGGTTGTGCTAGACGAGTTTTGGCTCCCTCTGGGAAGTCATGACTAATACAGAGGTGAAATTAACACCACCCTGTGCATTTGCTGTGCAGGGTGATCTGTATATAGTCTTGCTTCCACTCACCTAGAAGTTCAGCCGCCTGCCTGTGGAGCTGTGGGCCTCAGGCAACACCTCTTCTCTGATGGGATAGTGATTTTTTTTTTTTCAGACTATTTTCCACTTTTGTCTCTGAACATTCAGGACTGGTGGCAGCACTGGTCTAGGTTACAGAACAAGCTGTTATTAATCAAACCACAGTAAAGTTCTTGGTAGACTTCTTTTCATCACTGTTGCATTTGAGAAATAGTTCTCACATTACTGTGAAATAGCCACACAACACATACACACACAATCATGTGAAAAGGAACATATCAAATCATGTTGATTGTCCAAACAACATTTGATTGCTTGTACCATTTATCAGAGCACGTAAAACTTATTTCCGATCTCTTTCAATGCCTTTGGTGCCCCCACTTTCCCTGTTTGGCTTTTAGAAAAGCATCCTTCAACAAAAATACACACTTAACATTTTGACAAGCTGATGTGTTACATCAACTTTAACTTTCATTGTTAGCGTTTATGTTCACCATTCATGCTACTTTTCTGATAGCTTTCCCTCAGACTTGCAGGGCTTTATAATACATATGGGTTTGGCACATTAAGAATATATAATGAAACAGAACAAATGACAGTAACAAGTAATGCATATAACTATTGAATATATAGTAAACCCTTGAAATAATTGACTGCCAAAATACAGAACAAAATCAGCTGGGTCAATCAATTTGGTAGTAATAATCAAATCAATTGGTTATTGTTAATATTAGAACAAAACAATGTCTTCCCTATCAACCATCATTCCCATCACCAGCCACAAACATTTCCTGCTATTAGTCCATTATATCAAGGATTCACTGGGATATTTCAGCAAATGTCCTTGGATTACATGATCAGAAAAAAAGCTGTATAAAATTTCATCAGAGATTTTAGTTAACCAATACATAACAGCACTATGTGAGAATCACTGAAAATTTTCCAGCAAAAGAACACAGCCTCTCCCTACTTAGCGACATGCTCGTTTACTGATGACTCGGACTTACGATGGGCTCTGACCAGTTTGCATACCTAAATAATGTACAGTGGACCCTTGGGTTTCGCACACCTTTTTCGTGGAAATATTGGCTTAGTTTTCGCCGATTGGCTCAGTTTTCGTCGATGGTACGGAACCTGAGTGCCCAGTGCACATACAAAGCCCGCAAGCCCGCCTCCCACACACATTCTCAGGCAGTGTAGCATTGTTTCTGGTTGAGTGAACATTATCCTGCGAGTTCATACAAAACATTTCTTAACAATCCTTTGTTTTTGGCCCTTGTTTATTGTGTGTGACTGCTAAATAAGCCACCATAGGCCCAAAGAAAGCTCCTAGTGGCAGTCCCTTTGGTAAAGAAAGTGAGGAACACCATAGAATTAAAGAAAGAAATCGTAGCAAAGTATCAAAGTGGAGTCAATAAAGGCTATAGCACCAGCCAGCGATAAAGTGTAGCACTAACAGTGTACCAAGTAAGTTAAGCGATTAACCGATAGAAAAATGACGACACGAAACTTAACTCTTCCATTGTTGTTTGAGGAATATAGGGGCACAGACCAGCGCCGCCCTCTGCCACCATCTCCTCCAAGATAAGTGTAAATATTTCTTATTTATAAATTAAAGTGTAAATATTTCTTATTTATAAATTACGTACATTGTTTCAGTGGGAATACTGGTGGTGGCTTTGCTGCCTCCACCACCACTATATGTACGGCTTATTGTCAGTGGCCCTTATAAACCCAACAACAATAACACTATCACATTCGTAATTACATATTTTATTCATTCTAGAGTATATATCATGTTTCTATGTTATTAATATTGTTTATTATGTCATATTAGATGAATTGTGATAGATAAATAAGCCGTAGAGCTGATATTAGTGTCAAATTGAAGCATTTTGTCCTGCCTCCAAACAATAAACTCGCCTCCCTCTCTCTTCTTCTCCGTCTTCCATACACCAACAAGATTCGCCAATAAAGGTAAGTGTGATGTTAAATGTTCATTTATACATGTTATTAGTGCTTTATATTTATTTGTCATTCTTTTCTGTATGTAAATCTATATTTAATCTCTTAAAAAATTATTTTTTGTTAATACTCCTGGGTGTCTGAAACGAATTAATTGGATTTACATTATTTCTTATGGGGAAAATGGTTTTAGTTTTTGCCGATTTTAGTTTTAGCCAATCCCTCTGGAACGGATTAAACACAAAAACCAAGGGTCCACTGTATGTATATTAGAGCTGATTTTCTCTATTCTGTTTATTACAATATACAGTACACTTACTGTTTAAACATTTAAAAATATACCAGAAATGTTATAAATGGTGTAAAAGTGACATTAAAACATATTCAAAGATGGTTGACACAAACCCACTACCATTATAGTATGCTTCTCACTTAGCGACGAATTCGTTTACCAATGTGGTCTTAAGAACGGAACTCCGTTGTTAAGTGAGAGGCTGTATAATTGCTTTATGAATTTCCCAAAATATCAATACAGTACAATACATATACAATAATTCAGTCATTACACACCTGAAAAATTAACTTGCAATACATTACATAAATATATGTAACTTTAATTTTGTGTACAGTGAGTGAAAAATTTATGAATGGATAGATAAAGAATACAAGGTATGGTATTACATACGGTATAAGGTATTACAGTAGTACTAGTAATTACATTAAGATAACACAAATTAACCAAGAAGTAATATCAGTGAATATGGAAGCAATAATGCCAAATTTTGAGACATATTGCAAGATCCTTAAAGAGTGTACTAATGGGAAAGTAGGCAAGCTTCGGGATAGAGTATAGGATAAATTAATTGAAAGGAAGAGCTCAGCCCAGTTATGTATAAAGTAAAATATGAGCAGTATCAGATTAACAGGCAGGGGCCAAGTATTCTAGATTTTAGGAGCTGCTTTGGAGTGAAGAACTTGCAAGAGGAATAACAATGTGAGAGCAGTACAGTGCAGCCCATAATTCATAACAGTTAAGTTCTTGGAGTTAACAAGAACCCTAAAATTGAGAATACAAAATTTCTTTTTGTGAATAATTTAAATTTTGCTTAATACTGACATTTATGAGAAAGAATGAGTCCATTTTGAATGGTTTATAATTTAGGAGTTGCATATCAAGCCAAAAGACCATGGGCACCAAAAAAACTGACCAGTAAAAATGTATAAAGAAATCACACAGATTATAAAGCACATGAATTCCAGGCTCTGACTACTGCAAATAGTATAGAAAAAAGTTGAAAGTAAATTATAGGATGACAAAATGATTTGAGACTATTTATTCAATAAGTGATGACAGACTAAGTGTAGATAAATGACAAAAAGGTATGATGCTGCTGAAAACAAGGTGGTAGTGTATGGGAAGGACAGGCGATGTACATCCGAGGAACATTACAATGTCACACTGCAGTGTAGTAGGAAATATTGAATTGTATATTGCCAACTTTAGTTTGTCCTGTGTGCACTCTTCTGTATTAGAATAATTCCTCATTTTGTGTGTGAGAATGTTAACAAAAATAAAAACTGGTCATAAACAAAAGTACCAAAATTAGGTATCATACAGTAAATGAAATAAAAAATCAGTGTATATGGATAATTTAACCTTTACCCTTGACATATCAGTTTTGTTGGATAATATATTTCATATTTATCCACATGGTGTCCTGTTTGCATGGCCATTACTACATTTTACACATTTTCTTCTGCTTACTTAGTTACACTTTTTTCAGTTTATATGTTTTTTTTTTTTTCAACAAGTTGGCCATCTCCCACCGAGGCAGGGTGACTCAAAAAGAAAATACTTTCATCATCATTCAACACTTTCACCTCACTCATACATAATCAGTCTTTGCAGAGGCGCTCAGATATGACAGCTGAGAATAAGTCCCTCCCAACTGTCACTATCCCAGACCCCTCCTTTAAAGTGCAGGCATTGTACTTCCCATTTCCAGGACTCATTTATATGTACAGTATATTATTGTACTAAGCAAAGTATCAATTAGGAATATGGCATAAAAGTGGACGTTTGCTACCTTTCCATGGTTTCCTCCGCTTTCGCTTTTTATAACTTGTGGTGGTGAATCCTGACCCATACCTGTCTCTTCTGCCATAGTGAAGGATTGTGTTCTTGTCCTGGGATACCTCACTGGGCTCTACATTATTCCTTATGTGGCTTGCTGCCTCACACCCTCTGGAAATTAGCTGAACTGAATTAGCACCTGTAATATTTGATCTATCAATTCTTGCCTCTCCAGGGTTTTGGCTGTATGTGATGACATTTCCACTGCCACATACTTGACTGCTGTTGTCCATTCTGGCCTCTGAATTACTCTCTCTTGGTATTATATGTCTTGGATCTAAATTCACCAAGCCAAAATCCTTCACCATGGCTCTAAATTCATTACTGAAACCTGACACAAGGTCATTAATGTTAGCTTCGTGTGGGCCTTTGATAATCAAAGTAGCAGCATGTGCCTTTAATTCTTCTTGAGGCTGCTGCATTCTCTCATTATTCTGTGTTAGTTTGTTCATTGGATAGGTCACCTGAACAGAAAAAAATATAATTTTTTAAAATAAACAATAACAAGAATTATAGAGCAACAGAAAATTATAGCACTGCTCAACTATATCAAGCAGCTAACATTTATTAGTTTCATTTAGGTTTGGAGAGTTTTACCCCATGGTTAAAAACCCTGACTGATGCAAGTGAACATATTACGAAATAAGTGATTTAATATTGTACTAGGTAAATATTACTGGTTTATCTTACCTTACATTCTATTAGTTGTTACTTTAAGCATTGGAAGTGTTAACATGGTTCTACTAAGTGAAGTTGGATGTAGGGACGTTTATCAATGCTTGGTAATGTACTGTACATATAAACATCAGTGTATATGATAAAATACAGAGCAAAGAAAAGATGTTTCATATAAAGATGTAGGAAGAAGCTTTTTTTTCACTCTACCTTGGTGAGTCAATATGGAGGGAAATGAGGCAGCATCAGCTGGGCCCTCAACACATCAACATCGTAAAAATAGGCCACATTTCCTTACTAAATTGTAGCAAACAGAAACTCATCACACTATACCAAACATACTAAAAATAAAAGCATCTGAGAAAGTAATAACCAACAAAAATAAAGTAATACTTATATAAAATGTTGTAGGAGGCAGTATCTGGGAGATGTGGAGAGTGCTGCTGACTGGCTTTGGATCTCACCAACATTAAGATTGCAGATTTTCTGTATCTTAACTCTTCAATACATATCCAAATTGTCCATATAACTTTGTATGATCTACATAAATTCTGCAAGTTACTTAATTTTTTTTTAGATTTATAGTGTACATCAAAGCCTTTCAGTGAGCTATGAAATTTTGGATGCATTTTTTTTTCAACTGTGTTTACTTCAAACTGTACTAAGTAATGTTACTTTATAAGAGGGTTTACTGCATTTTAAATTCTAGGCATAAGGACAACATAACATAAATCAATAAAACACTCCTTGTACAATGCATACCTCTTTAACCCTTTCAGGGTCTACAGGCCAAATCTCAGTGACAGTCAGGGTTCAAGAATTTTCAAAAAAAAATTTTTTTTTTTTCTTATGAAATTGTAGAGAATCATTTTCTGAAGGTAATAAAGCAAAAAGTACAAAATTTGATGGAAAACTGATGAAATTACGCTCTTACGAATTTTGATGTGTCAGCAATATTTACACATTGGCGATTTTGCCGACTTTGACTCCCATTTTAGGCCAGTCGACCAAATTCTTGGCTATTTAGCTAGTATTACTTTATTTTATCGATTGAGCACAAGAAATCACCCAGTCAACTGTTTCAACTACCCAATAGTGATCAGAAATTAGTAATTTGTCCAATTTAACACAAAGTTCAAAATATTCCAATTTCAAAATACCTAGGATCCAGAACAAACAATGCAGGCATTCCTGGCACTAAACTAACATTTCCTCTGTTCATTAGTTACGTTTTCAGGCTTTACAAATGAATTCCATTGAGGCTACTGGTCTGAGGAATTGGACCTTTTGGTCTTCCTTAGACCGAACCAAATGACTTCAAAAAGGTGATAAATGACATGCTCATGCACTCTGCCCCTGGCCCAGACTCATGGAACTCCATGTTCATCAAGAACTGCAAGAAGCCCCTATCACGTGCTTTTAACATCCTATGGAGAGGGAGCATGGACATGGGTCATCCCACAGCTGCTAAAAACAACAGACATAGCCCCACTCCACAAAGGGGGCAGTAAAGCAATAGCAAAGAACTATAGACCTGATAGCACTAACGTCCCATATCATAAAAATCTTTTGAAAGGGTTCTAAGAAGCAAGATCGCCACCCATCTAGATACCTATCAGTTATACAACCCTGGGCAGCATGGGTTTAGAGCAGATTGCTCCTGTCTGTCCGAACTACTGGACCACTATGACAAGGTCCTGGATGCTTTAGAAGAACAGAATGCAGATGTAATATACACAGACTTTGCAAAAGCCTTTGACAAGTGTGACCATGGTGTAATAGCGCACAAAATGCGTGATAAAGGAATAACAGGAAAGGTTGGTAGGTGGATCTATAATTTCCTAACAAGTAGAACACAAAGAGTAATAGTCAACAAAGTAAAGTCTGAGGCAGCTACAGTGAAAAGCTCTGTTCCACAAGGAACAGTACTCTCTCCCATCTTGTTCCTCATCCTCATATCTGACAGACAGGGATATAAGCCACAGCGCTGTGTCTTCATTTGCAGATGACACCTGAATTTGCACAAGTGTCCTCCATTGAAGACACCGCAAGACTCCAGGCGGACATCAACCAAATCTTTAAATGCGCCACAGAAAACAATATGAAGTTCAATCATGAGAAATTTCAATTATGTACTCCGATATGGAAAACGTGAGGAAATTAAAACTACAAAAAACAAATTCCAACCACACAATAGAGCGAAAAACTAATGTAAAAGACCTGGGAGTGATCATGTCAGAAGATCTCACCTTCAAAGATCATAACATTGTATCAATCACATCTGCTAGAAAAATGACAGGATGGATAATTAGAACCTTCAAAACTAGGGATGCCAAGCCCACGATGACACACTTCAGGTCGCTTGTTCTATCTAGGCTGGAGTATTGCTGCACACTAACAGCACCTTTCAAGGCAGGTGAAATTGCACAGAGAACCAAAGTTCAAACCTCCTTTTACCCCTTCTTCACATAGCCTTTCCAAACATTTTTTTCTTTCCAGTTTCTGTATCTAGTTCTTTACCTCTTACTAATCCTGTCAAGTGTAGAGGTTTCATCCTTCCCCTTGTACAGTCCCCTCCTCCCAAGTTTCTTCCTCTCCAGTCCCCTCCTCCCAAGTTTCTTCCTCTCCAGTCCCCTCCTCCCAAGTTTCTTCCTCTCCAGTCCCCTCCTCCCAAGTTTCTTCCTCTCCAGTCCCCTCCTCCCAAGTTTCTTCCTCTCCTGTCCCCTCCTCCCAAGTTTCTTCCTCTCCTGTCCCCCCTCCCAAGTTTCTTCCTCTCCAGTCCCCTCCTCCCAAGTTTCTTCCTCTCCAGTCCCCTCCTCCCAAGTTTCTTCCTCTCCAGTCCCCTCCTCCCAAGTTTCTTCCTCTCCAGTCCCCTCCTCCCAAGTTTCTTCCTCTCCAGTCCCCTCCTCCCAAGTTTCTTCCTCTCCAGTCCCTCCTCCCAAGTTTCTTCCTCTCCCGTCCCCTCCTCCCAAGTTTCTTCCTCTCCAGTCCCTCCTCCCAAGTTTCTTCCTCTCCAGTCCCCTCCTCCCAAGTTTCTTCCTCTCCAGTCCCTCCTCCCAAGTTTCTTCCTCTCCAGTCCCCTCCTCCCAAGTTTCTTCCTCTCCAGTCCCCTCCTCCCAAGTTTCTTCCTCTCCAGTCCCCTCCTCCCAAGTTTCTTCCTCTCCAGTCCCCTCCTCCCAAGTTTCTTCCTCTCCAGTCCCTCCTCCCAAGTTTCTTCCTCTCCAGTCCCCTCCTCCCAAGTTTCTTCCTCTCCAGTCCCTCCTCCCAAGTTTCTTCCTCTCCAGTCCCCTCCTCCCAAGTTTCTTCCTCTCCAGTCCCCTCCTCCCAAGTTTCTTCCTCTCCAGTCCCTCCTCCCAAGTTTCTTCCTCTCCAGTCCCCTCCTCCCAAGTTTCTTCCTCTCCAGTCCCCTCCTCCCAAGTTTCTTCCTCTCCAGTCCCCTCCTCCCAAGTTTCTTCCTCTCCAGTCCCCTCCTCCCAAGTTTCTTCCTCTCCAGTCCCCTCCTCCCAAGTTTCTTCCTCTCCAGTCCCCTCCTCCCAAGTTTCTTCCTCTCCAGTCCCCTCCTCCCAAGTTTCTTCCTCTCCAGTCCCCTCCTCCCAAGTTTCTTCCTCTCCAGTCCCTCCTCCCAAGTTTCTTCCTCTCCAGTCCCTCCTCCCAAGTTTCTTCCTCTCCAGTCCCCTCCTCCCAAGTTTCTTCCTCTCCTGTCCCCTCCTCCCAAGTTTCTTCCTCTCCTGTCCCCTCCTCCCAAGTTTCTTCCTCTCCTGTCCCCTCCTCCCAAGTTTCTTCCTCTCCAGTTCCCTCCTCCCAAGTTTCTTCCTCTCCAGTCCCCTCCTCCCCTGTCCCCTCCTCCCAAGTTTCTTCCTCTCCTGTCCCCTCCTCCCAAGTTTCTTCCCAAATTAACTCTACTCTCTCATCCCCCCCTTCTTTGGTATCTTCCATCACCTCTCCGATCTTTACTCATCCTTCCCCTTCTACCTCTGATGTCGTACTACGTGCAACTTCCTTGTTCTCTGAAACACTCGAAGCTATCTCTGAATATACTGAGAAACCATTGATGGACACTGATCCACCTCCCATCTCTTCTCACTTGTCTAAACCATCTACACAACTTTTCTTCGCAGTGTTCCAGTCCTTCACTGCTTACTCATTTTTCCCTACCTTCACACGTAAACTTTCATACCTCTAGTAGTCTGTAGACACCTACTGCTTCATATTCCTGATATACTTTTCTCGCAAATCATGGCTTATTTACAGTGGAATATCAGAGGCCTCAGGGGTAATCATGGTGAGCTTCAGGTGTTGCTCTCCCAGTTTTCCCGTTTGTGTGTTTACAAGAACCTAAATTACACTCTGCTGTTATCCATCCCGTCTCGGGCTATGTTTTATTACATTCTTCTGATCCTTATCCTGATGGAACTTTTAACAAAAGTGTACTTTTTGTGCACACCGGTATACCATACCATCAGATCTTCATTCATACTTCGCTGCATTACACAGCAGCCCACATCTATTTGAACAAGTGGTATACAGTGTATGTTCTTTGTATCTCTCCCCTTCTCGGGCATTATCTATCCCAATGTTACGTTTCTTGTTTCTTCTTTACTGCCACCTATTCTGTTATTAGGTGATTTTAATGCTCATCATTTCCTCTAGGGGGAAAGGTCTCACTGTCACTCGTGGCGATCAGTTAGAGGCTCTTCTCACTTCTCTTCCGCTCCGTGCTTTAAATACTGGTACTCCCACCCATTTTGACCCTCGCACTCAATCTCTCTCTTGTATTGATCTCTCTATTTGTTCCGCATCAACTGCACTTGACTTTACCTAGTCTGTGCTCCCAGATTTACAAGAGAGCGATCATTTTCCTATCCTCCTTACTTCCCATTCATATTCTCACCCTCCTCGAAGCCCACATTGGCAATTTGAACCCGTGAATTGGGATCTGTACTCACGCCAAACTACTTTTAGTGAGGACCCATCTTCATCCTCTACTGATGAGCTGTTACACTTATTTTCCACTTCAGTTTTAACAGCAGCTTCACATTCTATACCTCAAACAAGCATTCTCAGAAATGCGTGTCTTGGTGGTCTCCTGCTTGTGTTCATGCAGTACATTTGAAATGTGCTGCATGGGGCTGATATCGTTACAATAGGACCACGGGTGAGAGTGGTCGCCCGATATGTCATTCGTGAAGGTAAATGCACTTGCTGGCAAGATTATCTTTCTACCATTACTTCTGTTTTCTCAATGAGTGCAGTTTGGAAAAAAGTGCAGAAACTGAGTGGAAAGTTCTCTCCAGACCCGGCTCCCATTCTCCAGGTTGCCGGTGTCAGAGTTGCAAACCCTCTTGACGTTGCCACGGAAATCGGAAATCATCTTGTCCATATCTCTAGAGAGCTCCATCTATGCCCCTCGTTTCTTTCCTCCAAGTCTGCCAGAGAGTTACTGCCCTTAGACTTTTCTTCTAGAAGAGAAGAGTCCTAGAATGTGCCTTTTACACTTCTAGAACTAGAATCCACACTTTCCGCTTGCCAATCATTGGCTGCTGGACCTGATGGCATTCGTATTCGCATGCTTCAGCATTTGCACCCATCAGCCCTTACAGTCCTCTTACGTCTTTTCAATCTCATTTGGTCGCGAGAAGTTCTTCCCCAGCCGTGGAAATCTGCCATAGTTCTACCTTTTCATAAACCAGGTACTTCAGGACGTGATGCCTCACACTATCGTCCCATTGCTCTTACCAGTGCAGTTTGCAAGGTGATGGAATGTCTGGTAAATAGACGTTTGATGTGGTATTTAGAGACACGATAGTCTTTTCCCCCCGTCAATATGGCTTTCGCAAGGGCCGCTCTACTATTGACCCCTTATTCCGTTTAGATACCTATGTCCGTAATGCCTTTGCTAGTAACCACTCCGTTATAGCAGTCTTTTTTGATCTTGAAAAGGCATATGACACTACTTGGAAGTATAACATCTTGGCCCAAGCTCACTCCTTAGGCCTTCGAGGCAATCTGCCATTTTTTTCTTGCAAACTTCTTATTTGAGAGACATTTCCGTGTTTGGTTAATAATTTGCTTTCCCCAGACTTTGTCCAAGTTGAAGGTGTTCCTCAGGGATGTGTCCTTAGCACCACCCTTTTTCTCCTTGCTATAAATGATCTGACATCTGTTCTCCCATCTAATATTTGGTCATCACTATATGTTGTTGATTTCGCTATAGCTTGTGCAGGCGATGACTGTCGCCTAGTAGCAGCCTCACTCCAGAATGCTGTCAACAGTGTTTCCCATTGGGCCACTACTCATGGGTTTAAATTTTCTAGTAATAAAACACAAACAATTACTTTCACCAGACGTTCAATCGTCCCTGATACTCCATTGTACCTGTATGGCTCACGAATCTCTGAACGTGATACGGTCAGATTTCTTGGCCTACTGTCTGATCGCCGGTTGTCTTGGAAACCTCACATTACCTCCCTGAAAGCAACTTGCCATAGCCGGCTGAACCTCCTTAAAACCCTCGCTCATCTTTCGTGGGGGGCAGATCGTCAAACCTTCCTTCGACTGCATTCAGCCCTAATTTTATTGAAGTTAGATTATGGTGACCAGATATATTCTGCAGCCTCTCCTGCAACTCTTTCTAAACTCAATACCATCCATCATCAGGGATTACGTTTTTGTCTAGATGCTTTTCGCTCACCTGTCAAGAGCCTCTATGCAGAAGCAAATATCCCATCCCTGAACGATTGTTGTGATGCTTACTGTCTCTGCTATTTTGTTCGCTCTCATGACCTTCACAATCCTTCTACATACAGGATAGTAACAAACGTTAGCAGAAGTCCATCATTTGTTCGCCGCCCCTGTTTACCCCGTCCCTTTTCTCTTCATCTTCAATCGCTCGTCTTCTCTTCATTTGCCCCCTTTATATGTTCATCTGGCATCTAACTTTTCATTTTCCCCTTGAGAAGTTCCGACAGTTAGTGTCTGTTCTTCCCCACTGCTGTGCGCCAAAACCCAAATCCCTACAATTGCTTCTCACTCTTTTTCTTAATGACTTCCGATCTCATGCCACTGCAGTGTACACTGATGGTTCTAAATCCTCTGATCGTGTTGTGTTTCCAGTAGTGTTTCCTGACAGTGTGGTGCGAGGTCATTTATTAGACTCGGCTAGCATTTTTACAGCTGAATTGTATGCCATTCTCATTGCAATTATCTGTATTGCATCTATGCCTACTTCAAAGTTTGTAATTGTCTCAGACTCCTTTAGTGCTTTGCAAGCTATTCAAAAATTTGATTCACCTCATCCCCTAGTTCTTTGTATACAACTTTGGTTACGCTGCATTACTAGCAAAAATAAAGAAATCGTTTTCTGCTGGGTCCCTGGTCATGTTGATGATTAGGGCAGAGAGCAGGCAGACTGCTGCACAATCTGCAGTACATGACCTACCAGTTTCATACAGAGGTACAGTGGACCCCCGAGTTACGAGCACCTCGGAAATCGTACAATTATGTAAGTGTAATATTGTAAGTGCTTTTGTAAGTGTATTTTTGGGGGTCTGAAATGGACTACCCTACTTGACATTATTCCTTAAGGGAGAAAATTCGTTCGGTAATGGCACTTGAGCAGCCTTCTGGAATGAATTAGGCTCGTAACTCGGGGGTCCACTGTATTCCATTCTCTATTATGCTGTAATCTCTACCTACTTTCGCAACCATTGGCAACAATGTTGGATTGATATGACTCATAACAAATTACATTCTATCAAACCAAGTTTGGGTTTCTGGCCTTCTTGTATCGATACTGAGGTTAGGAGACAACACACTCGTCTAACTCGTGGAGAGGCACATCCTATTCCACTTTGTGAGAATTGTCTAGTTCCTGTTTCAATTTCCTATATCCTACTGGACTGTCCTGTCTATCAACGAGCATGCAGAATTTTCCTCCGACATCATCACCGCTCTAACGCCCTTACTTTATTTTCCCTCCTTGCTGATGGACCCACCTTTGACACAGACTCCCTCTTCAACTTTTTGACAGCAACTGATTTATTACACAAACTTTGATAATCTTTCCTTTAACACTCCTCACAGCCCCTCCTAACTTTACCTTTATTGTCATCTCCACCCTTACTTATCCTTAGATCCTCCATCAATTCCCACCCTGCAGTGCTGTATGACCCTGGTAGGTTTTGAGTTTCCTTTTGATTATAATAATAATACAATGCACATTCTTTGTAAGCTACTAATTTTTTTTTTCCAACAAACCAGCCGTTTCCCACCGAGGTAGTGTGACCCAAAAAAGAAGAAATACTTTCACCATCATTCACACCATCTCTGTCTTGCCAGAGGGGCACCAATACTAGTTCAAAACAGCAAAAACCCCTCCTCCCCAAACTATTCTGGGGATGACCACTACTTCTTCCCTCCACCCCAAATTTATATACCCTCCTTGCCATCCTATTATGCTTCATCCTCTAAGTTCTCAAACCACCTCAACAACCCTTCCTCAGACATCTGAAATATACTTTTGGTAACCCCACACATTCTAATCCCCGTGCACTGAATTCTGTGGTTTGGACATTTAGAGAAGATGGTACAAAATATAATGACTTGGAGGGCACATAAATTTGTAGTGTAGGGGAAGGAAGGTGGGGTAGGGGTCATCCTAGGAAAGGTTGGAGGGAGGGAATAAAGGAGGTTTTGTGTGCGAGGGGCTTGGACTTCCAGCAAGTGTATGTGAGCGTGTTAGATAGGAGTGAATGGAGACGAATGGTTTTTAAGACGATGTGCTGTTGGAGTGTGAGCAAAGTAACATTTATGAAGGGATTCAGGGAAACCCGTTAGCCGGACTCGAGTCCTGGAGGTGGGAAGTACAGTGCCTGCACTCTGCACTCTGAAAGAGGGATGTTGATAGGTTGCAGTTTCTAGCAAGACAGTAATTGACTAAATGACGATGAAAGTTTTTTTTTTTTTTTTTTTAGGGGTCACCCTGCCTTGGTGAAAAACGGCCAATGTGTTAATAAAAAAAATTGCTCATGCTACACATTGCCCTCAAACATGACATCTCCACTGTCTCAAGTCTCCTCACTGCAACATTAAAACCAATGATTCACACCAATATAAGTGTTGGTACCAGGGATGGGACGATGCCAAATTTTTTGTCAATAGTGATACTCAATCTTAGGCTGATATTGATACCAACAATTAGCTAACACCCACCATCAGTTTTAGACTGATACCATCAGAATTAGCTGATAACCAATACCGATACTTTGGCACACCCCTAACTGGTACAACTATACTAATACATTTCTTCCTTTTTTCTCTGCCTTCAATGATAAAGCCCTTTGTCTCCATAGATGCATCAATGCACCACCTTTTTACTCCTCTTTCATTCTGTGGTTTACCTTGGTTTTCATAGACCCATCCTCCAATAGGTACACTCCCAAATACCTGAACACATTTACTTCTTCTGTACTTCCTTCCTCCAGTTTGATATCTAATATTTAATTGCCTGTATTTTTTAATACTCTCATCACCATGCTTTTTTTCTATTTTCACCCTTAATTTCCTTCTTTTACATGCCCTCCATCAAGCTTTCAACTTGTCTTCACCATTTTTCAAAAGAACAGTGTCACTGGCAAAAAACAACTGACAGCCACTTGATATCTATTGTATATGTCAGCATGCAAGTCAACTGTTTAAGCATAAAAAAAAAACTCCAAAACTAAGGGTTGACTAATACATTGAGTATAAAAGTTGCTGATACATGGCAGAGGTGAAAATAAGGCCATGGCACATCAAAGGAATTTAGGCCTAAACTTGAATTAACACCTCAAACTTTTAGAGGTAAACTTTTATGCCAGCATATATAGTAAATCAGTATCTTTTACACTCCAACACCCTAGCACCTAGCACTCAATTCTATTACAATCCTATCTATAAACATGTTTAACAACCCTGGTGACATCTTTCAGCCCTGTCTAAGGCCTACTTTTATTGAAAAAAATCTGTCTTTCTCCTACATACCCTAACTTGAGCCTCATTATCTACATACCATTAAGTCTTTACTGCTTTTAGTAACCTATTACCCATTCCATGCATTTGCAACATCTGTCACATTACTCTCCCATCCACCCCATCATATGCCTTTTCTAAATCCAATAATGAAACAAAAAAGTTTCTTATTTTTATTTAAACTTTGCTCACTTAAATGCTTTAAACACTTGGACTACAGGTTCCCTACCCTTCCTAAATCCTCCTTGTTCCTCTGCAATCCTACTTTCCGCCATCCTTAATTCTTTTAATTATTTTACCATACCCTTTTCCCCAGTATACCTAACAAGCTGAACCCCTATAATTCTTACATACATAATTATATTTTTAGTAATCTTGATATTTTTTTACTGACAAGGTTCAAAAATGTTACAATTACACAGTACTGTCTATTTGCAAAATATGAGAATGGAGAAGGGGGTTCAAGAAATGTGTGCTTCATACAACAGTATGATTTGATTTTGTAATGCATAGTGTTGACATTAAATTTTAATGCTTAACCTTAATTTGTCAGACTAACAATAATGATTCAAATTAAAAAATTACACAGGTATATATTTCCATTCCTTGTTACATTAACCCACTTATAAATGACGAACTATATTTTTTCTCTGGAATGGGATAAAAATAATATGATTTTACTGACATCCCTTAAAAATAACTAGTTTTTATGAATAATTTTCATTACCATTCAAGTAATACAATTCCATACTTACTGGTAGATTTGTCCATTAACAAATTATACCATCAGTACTTCTTACTGACCTTAGAAGAGCCAGCCTTTGGAGAAAGTAAACATCCTTCTACATCAATTACCAAATCACTGGTCAGAGACAAGATTCTAGATTCCTCTCCGGGTGAGGCCCAAGGTTCTGGCATTTGAGTTAGCTTTTGTTTTAAGTCTGACTGTGAAACAGTGCTTTGTAAAACACTGTTTTCTTTAGTCACACATACAAAGGAGCATCTGGAAAGAAAAATAAGTGAGAGATTGTGCAAAAATCCTAAGAATTATACAGAAAACTAAAATTACAGTACATCTAAACATTCTGAAAACTAACTACTGTTTTCCTCTAATGGAAATTTTTTGTATCATCCGAGAATCAAAGTTCTTTTCATCATACCTATTTGAAGGTATTGTATCAAGGTGGATAAAGAGACTATTTGAATGAGATGGTATGAGGACAAAGGAATACAAATGATACTTCAATGGTGTACTGTACTCAAAATAGACAGAAACTACTTCAGAGCAAGGCCAATGAGTGAGCAAAAGGCATCTACCCTAATTTTTCCACGTAACTGGAAGCTTTTTTTTTAATAGGGGAAAGGATTTTACTTATGTGAACAAAACATCCACTGTAGTGTTTCAAGCATTTTAAGTAAAAAGATTTAAAATAATCCCCAAAGTAAAAACAAAATGTCAATAATTTCTTCCTTACCAAGGACTAGGGAAGATATACAGTGGTACCCCGACTTACGATGGTCCCCAAACCCACCCTTTTATGTAAGTTTATTTTTTTAAATGCTTTTGTAAGTGTAATTTTGGGGGTCTAAAAGGACTAGTCTATTTTACATCATTCCTTATGGGGATAAATTCGTTTGGTAATGGCACTTGAACAGCATTCTTGAATGAAAAAATATCGTAAGTCGGGGTACCACTGTACATGCTTTTTTTTAAATTGCATTAAAATTCTACACATATTATCTTAACTAAGTTTAGGACAAGACACATTACCTCTTTAAGAATAAAGAGGTTATCATCTTACCTTCGGCTGAGGTGTTCATTATTGTTAGAAACTGTGGCTGTATGACACAGGGGCTCCTTGGCTTTCTTAGCCTTCTGAACAGTGGCTTGGGCATTATTCTCCTCCATCTTAATACTAGCTTTAGCTCGTTTTTGAGTTGTTAGGTCAATCTTGTCCCTAACAGAAGATGAAAGCTTAGATGACATCCCTGGCTTTTGCTTTAAAAAGCAAGATTGGTCTACTGAGCTACACCATGATTTTGGTTGAGCATTAGATACAGGTACCTTTTCTGTATGAAAAAATGGAGAGCTACTGTTAATACTCAACTCATTACTACTGTCCTGCAGTCTTATGTATTCTTCTGAGAACTGATGTATTCCTTTGTGTAACTGCAAACCATGTGCTGTGTCATGAGACAAGCATGACTGCTTGTGCTGACAAGGATTAAATTTATATTCACTTTTTCTCTCACACAAGACTTTCTTTGTTAAATCATGTTTGGGGAACCTTCCTGTCAATCTGTTTGGTTTGTCAAAATGCCTCTTAATTCTTGAAATAGGTAACAAAGAATTTGAAGGGGCTGACACTTGTCCTAAAACAGGAAATGAGACATCAAGCAAAGGCCCTCTATAAAAAGATTGCTTCTGTGACTGATCACATATTGGCATTAATTTTGAACATTTGTTTTGAACTGAGGTTTGAGAGTAACCAAATGACTTTTTATACTGTGGCACAATGATTGTCTTCCAGTCATCTGCAGGCTCATTCAATTCTATCCTTCCTTTGTTTATATTTTGTGTGAGCTCTCTAGAGTTTGCTCCTTCATTAACCAGTGCAGAAGGCAAATTCTCATGTTCTGAATGAGGTCTTTTATGATATTGATCCCAACATGATGTTGATAAATGGTGCTTGGAGGCATGGTTTAATAATACTGATTGGTTGTCTTGATAATCACATGCTAATATTCTGCCATCAGTAGTATTAGATGCTAGGCTGTACATATCACCTGAGCAGCTTCTACTCTTGAGTAATATTTTTTGGGGACTAGAATAATAAATTGATGAACTTTGGTATCTGAAATCACTTGATAGTCTTAAATTTTCTAAATTTGGAATATCTTGAGATGATGCATCCATGTTTGGCAGGTGAACATGCACACCAAAATGGCTAGTAGACAAGTTTCTAAACTGTGCAATAAAATTATTCTCATTATGTACCTTAAAGGAACACTGCAATCTATTTTTTGTACTGCTGTCATATATACTACTTTCACTTTTTCTCTTGTAGGCTGAAACTTGTGAATGCAATACAAGGTTTATCCCATGTGTCTGACAGTGATGGATAATGATGTTCTTAACTTGCTGTTCAGGTGGGGAAGCATCTGCAAAAAAATTAACCAGGTATTCCAGAGATGACCTTATCCTGCAAAGGTACTCTGCAGACAAAGCACACACAAGTTTGGACAGTGGTTGCATCAAGGCAGGGCCACCTCTGCTGCAATCAAGCAAAAGTTTCTTCAAAGTTTCTACCTCTGGCTTGAACTTCTTTATCTGAAAGAGAAAATGTGAAAAATAAACAAAATCCATTGTAATTGCAAAAATAATCAATGAGTGATTATCCCATTTCTCTCGTCTTCTAAAACCAGCTCACTGCCCCTGTGGCTTGGTCCCTGACCAGACCCTCTAGTTGTTTGTCTGATCAGTCAAGCTACTGATGATAGTATAACAGTACAATTTTAGCATGATAGCCCAACTAATTGGGAACTGTTTGAAATATCCTATTAAGTTCTGTCTTGAAGACAGCTAGGGAACCAATTGGTAATTCCCCTTATACTGTGTATGGAGTTCTTATATTACTAATTATAATTACTGTAATATTGGCACACCCCGGTAAGACAATGACGGAGTGAGTGACGGTGAAAGTTTCTTCTTTTTCGATTTCCCCTACCTCAGTGGGAGATGACCTGAATGTTAAAAAATGATTTACAAACAAATATTGATTTAATAAAAGAATTTAACAGTTTGCTGTAAATCTTACTTGCATGGCACAAATTAGAAGATCAATGGTGAGGGTTAAATTGCCAAAAGTCATTATGAGACTGATCAACATGTCCCAGGTGCTTGCAGATAGTGGTACAAGTCGCTCACACACTAGGTGGCCCAGCTCCGAAAGTTCAGAAAGAAGACACATCCCACTTTCCTGGTCACAACACAAGGCAGGGCAATACATAAAACTGCACAAGATATGCAAGTAAAGATTGTGCAGTATCTGTACTAGGAATAGTCAATAATAACTCTGATATAGGGTAATCATCCTAGTCATCTCATTTTGCTCCATCTTCAAATGGACAAATCAACCCCTCCTTAGCCAGCTAAATAACAAGAGGTATTTTTGGTAACCCCACACCACCTAATCTCCATGCTCAGAATTTTCTACACACTGCAATCAAACATTATATCCTCAGTGCCTCTAGCCTCCTCCTCACTACAAAGTTTAAAACCCATGCTTCACACCATTATGATGATACAATAACTTACATGATACAAAATTAAAAGGAGTTGGTGAATAATTTGAAGATAACATATCAACTACCTTCGCTGGGTTAAAAAAGTGATGATTTAGCTGTTGTGATCTTAACCAAATTTACCTAATACAGGGTCTTGCATATTAAATGTTAGTATATTCAGGAATGCTGATTTCTGACCATAATAACTATTAAATGATGCTGACTTTTAATGAAGTGAATTCAAAAAGTTGTGTAAATAAAGCATCATGTCAGTGAAAATACTGATATGTGCAGAAGTATTCCTCTATCTGACCCCTAGACCATGATGGCACTTAGCAAAAAATAGATTTATACTTTATACTGTAGATCAGCTGTGACAGTCCCCTACTACAAATCACACTTATTCTACTCACCACCTGACCCTTGAGGTCTTCACATTAGGTGAGGGAATGCTTGCACATAAATCTGCATTTGCATCCAACTGATGCCTTGTTTACATAAATTTTTATTTTCACAATAGCGAGAACTGGTTTACACTGAGAGATTTCCCAATTTTAGGCATAACAATGCAGTGGTACCCCGGTTTACGTAATTAATTTGTTCCAGAATGCTGTTCAAGTGGCGTTACCAAACGAATTTGTTCCCATAATGTAAATTAGATTAGTCCTTTTAGTCCCCCCAATTTTTTTTTTTTTTATTAATACATCGGCCAATTCCCACCAAGGCAGGGTGGCCTGAAAAACAAAAACTTTCATCATCATTCACTCCATCACTGTCTTGTCAGAGGGGTGCTTTACACTACAGTTATAAAACTGCAACATTAACACCCCTCCTTCAGAGTGCAGACACTACTTCCCATCTCCAGGGCTCAAGTCCGGCCTGCCGGTTTCCCTGAATCCCTTCATAAATGTTACTTTGCTCACACTCCAACAGCACATAAAGTATTAAAAACCATTTGTCTCCATTCACTCCTATCAAATACGCTCACACATGCTTGCTGGAAGTCCAAGCCCCTCGCACACAAAACCTCCTTTACCCCCTCCCTCCAACCTTTCCTAGGCCAACCCCTACCCCACCTTCCCTCCACTACAGATTTATACACTCTCAAAGTCATTCTGTCTCGTTCCATTCTCTCTACATGTCCGAACCACCCCAACAACCCCCTCCTCAGCTCTCTGGATAATAGTTTTGGTAATCCCGCACCTCCTCCTAATTTCCAAACTCAAAATTATCTGCATTATATTCACACCACACATTGACCTCATACATGACATCTCCACTGCCTCCAGCCTTCTCCTCATTGCAACATTCATCACCCATGCTTCACACCAAAAATACACTTACATAATTGTTTGAGTTTGGAGCAGTACGTAAACCGGGGGTCCACTGTACTATGTTATACTGCATTCAAATAAATGTACTATATACATAATGAACTGAAGAACCAAAGACTTTCTGTATTATTACTCATAATAATTAACTTTCATAATAATTAACTCATAATAATTAACACACACACTTTCACCCACTCTCACTATCTTCTGATTAGTGCTTAACAGCTTAGGAAGATTATTTTGCCAGTCTCCTGTATCATATTGACCACATTGTATAATAACAATTTATACTGTAAATGTAAGATAACCTTTAAAATACATTCCTTTACCTTATCTGTGGGTATGAGGGCAGTAAATATGGATTCATCATTTGCTTTAAGCCTTCGTACCTCCTTCAGCACATGAAAACTTTTCTTCCTCTCACCTAATGGGATATGATGAAACTATAATGATATAGGATTGTCTACATATCTAATGACTTACACAACACCACTGTGGCTTATGCAGTAAGGTAGCCCAAGAATAAAGCTAAAAAAAAAATTGAAAACCTATTCCCTCCACATGAATGCTCGTTCCACTTCACAATAAGTCTACATAAGAACATGTCTGTTGTCTAAAGAGGCTTAGTTTTAGTTTAATATCTTTATTCGCATTCTCTGAATAACCTGAAGCAACAGGGTAGCAAGGTATTTGATCACTGCATTCCACTGAACACATGCAACATACAGGGTGATGTCAGATATCCTGCTGGAAACATGGTACATAATGAAAGAAAGGAAACAAGGAGGGCAGAGTAGCAGCACTGCAAGTCAGAAATCACTTGAGTTTAGAAGAGATGAGTTGGTTAAACAGACATGCATCAGAAGACTGCATAGTGGACTCAATAAAGACTGGGCTACCCAAAATGGTAGTAGAAGTGATTTACAACCTGCTGTCTAACAGCAGGATACAGAGAGAAATATGAAAGCAACAAAGCAATGATTGACACTATAGCAGAAGTAGCTAGGAGTGCACAGAGAGCTAAAATAAAGCTACTTATAATGGGTGATTTCAATCACAAAGAAATAGATTGGGAGAAGTAGGTTAAGCAAGATCATGGACAAAATGATATTGTCTGTCTGATTTTTTTTTTTATATTTTGGCAGATGAACAGTATACAGTGGACCCTCGGTTAACGAATACCCCGGAAATCGTGCAATTATGCAAGTATAATTTTGTAAGTTCTTGTGGAAGTGTATTTTTGGGGGTCTGAAATAGACTAACCTACATGAAATTTTTCCTTAAGGGAGTAAATTCGTTCGGTAATGGCACTTGAGCAGACTTCAGGAGTGAAGTTTTTACGAAACTCGGGGGTCCACTGTATTTAAAAAAAACAAATAAGACTTCATGATGGACTTGTTGGGACCAAGGATGGTCCACCATACTTAAAATTTTATCTTAAACATTAAGCAAAATTCTTTAAATTGAAGACAAGAGACAGAGTATTAATTTATTAGTATTAAGTAATCTGTAAGCCATTAAATTTAGTCTGCCCATAATGCCATGGCATGGTAGTGGCTCTCTTTGCACTGCAACTCATTATTGTAATTACATAACCTCAATGTAAACTTGCAAGGAAATAAAATTTGTTTGTTTGTTTATGTTCTACTCAGTGAGAGCTTTATTGTGTTTATAGAGAACTAGGCACTCCTTCCTTATAAAGCTAGCAGTCAGGTGCAAAGAGAAAGGTTGGATCAGTAGACCTCTAAATGGATCAAAGTGGCCAGTGTTAAAAATGCAAGCATAGGAAATATAGCTAATATGTTGGGTAAGGGGACCATAGTCTCTTTAAGAATAGAATTCCATATTATACAATATTTTAGAGCCTCATATCATGGGTAAAAATAATGTGTGTATTGTCATCATCTTTTTTCATGGACATCATTTTGCAGTTAGTCACAGCACCATAATTAGCATCACTAAACAAGCCTTTTCTTGCATATTTTAAGGTAATTTTACTGTATTTTAGCATTTAATTGCTGTTCTATAACTTTTATAGATATCTTGCCTACCAGAAGCCCTAACTAATGGAGCTGCTGGTGATGATGCAGCCCTTATTACCTTTGTAATAAGATAAAAATCAAATATATACCTGCTGGATACAAACAATGTACAGTGGTACCTCGAGTTACGATATTTTTTTCGTTCGAGAATGCTGTTCAAGTGCCATTACCAAACGAATTTATCCCCATAAGGAATAATGTAAAATAGACTAGTCCTTTTACACCCCCAAAAATATACTTACAAAAGCATTTAAAAAAATAAACTTATGTAAACAGCCTCTGGATAGGCTGTTTACATCCGCTCGGCCACCTACCGCGTGTCGTCTCGACACGACAATACTGGCGGGCACGAAGGTGTAAACAAGCAAGCAAGGTTACCCAGGGGAAACTGGCTTCCGGTCACCTGACATTTACAACAGGAAATTGCCGGTGCAGGCCGAAAAAAAAGCTCTCCCTCTGCACCTATGCTACCATTCTACTGCCCAAAGTAAGCAGCCAAGAAAATAGACTTAACACTTACATAAAAGGGCGATTTTGGGGACCATCGTAACTCGAGGTACCACTGTAGTGGTTTTCATGCCCACCCCAGTTGAAAACTAAAAATATACATTTGAGAGTGCCTCCTTCCTTCTATTCAGCATTTTCAATACCAGATCAATTTGGTGGTCCAGCTCAAGATTAGTCATCATTTTTTTTAGGTTCATCTCTAAGAGAAAGTTTGTTTTAACCTCTTGAAATTGTCAGTTTATTATGGTGAATTTTTGGTTTAATTGGTCCAAGACACAGATAACCAATCTTTCTCAATCACACTTATTTTATTTTGTTATTTTTTGTTGAATACATATCCCCATTAACAAAAGTTCATTTCTAGGCTGAATTTTGATCAATCTATCGAGATCCAGATAAGTGAGCCACCACTATACAATTTCTATATGACAACTGACATTTTAAATCTTAATAAAAAATAATTTAACCCGTAATACAGCTAATGGAATACTCAAATTGTTAAATAAACAAAAGCAAATAGATATGTAACTTCATGCTAACATTACCCATTTCATTCAGGAAGGTGACCACACAACATGTAATATATATGAAGAAAGAAGATGGGGCAAAAAGCTCTTTGCAGAGGTGGCTGTAGGCTTCACACACCTGAAAAGGAGGAAAATATGTACCAGTATACAAACACAGGCAGCTTAGTCAAGGGTAAAAGTAGGGAAATATGTGTCAGTATATGAACAGAGAGGCAGCTTAGTCTGGAGTAGATATATGAATACTGTACTGGGGCTACACTAAGCAAAACTGTAAAGAAAATATCATTACAACAATGGAAGAGGTGAAAAATAAAATTGAAAGATTAAATAGTAAACATTTCAAGAAAATGCAAAAAACTATGTAATGATCCTTCCCGCTATTATGTAACAAGTTGAATGTGCTAGGATAAAAAAATCTTAAGACAATTTAGGAATTTATATAGAAAACCTGCAAGCTTTTACCATTATATTAGTACAATGAATATTTTTGTAAATCTTGCCAAGAAATTGTAGTAGGATGGGATCATGCATTAAAACATTAGCAAATCATGTTTCATGCATGCTGAAAGATAGACCTAAAATACAGTATAGAGATTTTTTATATTAAATTAAAATTTTTAATTAAAATCTTTTACTTCCCTTAACCCTTTCAGTTTCTGTCATGTAGAACTGCATCATCGAGGCCCGGGGTCCCCCCTCACATAGTTCTTCGTCATGAGCTCAGCTCACTCACATAAGCTGTGAGCAGTAAATTTTGGCCTACACTTGAGAGAATGAGTGTGTGCAGTAAGTGTGCACAGTATAAAAAAAAATCCTGCTCCATGCAGTGCATGAAGAGAAAAGTAAAATTAAGACCATGTGTTATGTTTTAAAATAGCAGATTTGAGGTGTTTTTAGGATGGCTTTTATGGTTTTATTAGTTGCTTCATGGTATTATTTGATAGAATGAAAGATGTCCTACTGAAATAGAGATGATTCAGGTTGGTTTAAGGAATGGAAGTACAGTGGACCCTCGCTATTTGAACACTCCAAAACTCACCCTCATTCCAGAATGCTGTTCAAGTGCTGTTACCAAACGAATTTATTCCCATAAGGAATGATGTAACTTAGATTAGTCCATTTCAGACCCCCAAAAATACACTTATAAAAGCACTTACAATAATAAACTTACATAAAAGGGTGAGTTTTGGAGTGTTCGAATAGCGAGGGTCCACTGTAGCTTTAAATTGGGCTCAAAGTAGCAGAATTATTCAATTTATGCCAATTTTCATGAGGACTGGTAAGGCCCCCTATACCCCCCTTGGTCTGTTTCATGGTTTTTAATAGATCTGATTCAATTAAATAGATCTGATTCAATTATTGAGATGCCGTAAACCATGACCAATCATTCCTGATTATATTTTATTATCTGTGAATTAGAGTAATTTTTTTTTTTTTTTTTTTTTTTTTTTAACACATCGGCCGATTCCCACCAAGGCAGGGTGGCCCGAAAAAGAAAAACTTTCATCATCATTCACTCCATCACTGTCTTGCCAGAAGGGTGCTTTACACTACAGTTATAAAACTGCAACATTAACACCCCTCCTTCAGAGTGCCGGCACTGTACTTCCCATCTCCAGAACTCAAGTCCGGCCTGCCGGTTTCCCTGAATCCCTTCAGGCAAGTGTAATAGAGGAGAGGTCTGGATATCTGATTAATGAACAGAGGAAATGTTTTAGCGCTAGAAATGTCTACACTGTTTACTTTGCAATATTTCTTAAATTGGTATTTTTTAATTTTGTGTAAAATTAACCAAATTACCAACGTCTGTTTGAAAATTAGGAGGAGGTGTGAGATTACCAAAACTATTATCCAGAGAGCCGAGGAGGAGTTGAGGTGTTCGGACATGTAGAGAGGATGAAACAAAATAGAATGACTTCGAGTGTATAAATCTGTAGTGGAGGGAAGGCTGGGTAGAGGTTGGCCTAGGAAAGGTTGGAGGGAGGAGGTAAAGGAGGTTTCATGTGCGAGGGGCTTGGACTTCCAGCAAGTGTATGTGAGCGTGTTAGATAGGAGTGAATGGAGACGAATGGTTTTTAAGACTTGATGCTGTTGGAGTGTGAGCAAGGTGACATTTATGAAGGGATTTAGGGAAACTGGCAGGCCGGACTTGAGTCCTGGAGATGGGAAGTACAGTACCTGCACTCTGAAGGAGGGGTGTTAATGTTGCAGTTTTATAACTGTAGCATAAGTGTGCCTCTGGCAAGACAGTGATGGAGTGAATGATGGTGAATGTTTTTCTTTTTTGGGCCACCCTATCTTGGTGGGAAACATGCAATGTGTTAATAATAATAATAATAATAATAATAATAATAATAATAATAATAAAAACAAAATATTGTACGAAATGTGTATTCATTTTACTTTATCTGTTTTTTATGCTAGATGTATTGAGCACTTAATATATGATAGTATAAATACGTTATTAGGCATTTTAGACGCATTAGATAATGAAAAAAATGCTCTTTTTCCACCCGCCGGCAATATTCATTTACCGTATCAGGTAGGGAACCTAAGAGCCATACAAACGGGGCCCTTCTGTATAAGTGAAGAATCATATACAGGGTGATGCATATCTACAGTAGATGTAGAAGAAATATTGTATGAAAGAAGTAAAGCCAGGGTAAAATGCACTAGTATGCCTAGGCATACCTAGGCATACTAGTGGCCTTCTTGTAATAAGTATTTTATAATATGTAATAACACCATAAAATATGTAAACCCCACATTGTAATATTAACAGAAAAATAAAGAATTTTAATTTTAATACAGGCGGCCCTCCACATTCGTGAGGGATAGGGGATCAAGAACCTCATAATATAATAATAGCACTTACTTAGCCTAACAATACTGTTTCCTTAACCTATTGAACCACGAACAATCATAAAACACATGAAAACATCGTAAAATATTGTATATACTGTACATGTTATGATTGGGCGGCTGGGCATTCGCGAATGTTCAAAGCTCGTAAATGTGGGGGGCCGCCTGTTCAGCTCTCCTCACTTAGCAACGTGTACTTGTTTGCCGACGTCTCGGACTTACAACGGGGTCTCTGACCTGTATTCATACCTAACTAATGTATATTAGAGCTGATTTCCTCTATTCTGTTTATTTCAATATAAACCCCGATCCTGAACTCCCTCTCAGGGTCGAAAAATTTAAAATAAATATTTTTTCTTATGAAATGATAGAGAATCTTTTTCTGATCGTAATGACACCAAAAGTATGAAATCTGATGGAATTATGCTCTCGTGAAGTTAGCAGTCTCGACGATATTTACGCATCAGCGATTTTGCCCACTTTGAGCCCTATTTTCGGCTAATTCCAATGTTCCAGTTGACTAAAATCATAAGCTATTTCACTAGAACTCCATTTCTTCTATTGATAGAGTACAAGAAACTGCCCATTTACTAAATTCAACTACCCAATAAAGTGGTCAGAAATTGACAATTTGGCCAATTTCACAAATTTCAAAAGATGTCAATTTCAAAATAGGGTCCAGAATAAACAAGGCAGACATTCCTAGCACTAAAACAACATTTTCTCTGTTCATTAGTCACATCTCCAGGCCCATCTTGTATTACTCTTGCTTTCCATTTTGAATTTTTATTCTCACAAAAAATAGAAGATTTACTGTTATGCAGATTACTGCATTATTGTAAAAATGGTATGAATAATATCAGCGCACTTGTGAAAGAATATTAAGACTTGCCAGCTGACGTGTATTGGACGTGTGGCGTGATTTGTTTACTCTTGAACATTGTCAAAAATAAAACATTTCCGCTACTTTGAGCTGAATTTCAAGGTGCTTTTCATTGTGAAACCAATCAAAATCATCTCTATTTCTGTAATATATCTTCCATTCTATCAAATGAGACCAAGAAAACGAGAATAAAACCATAAATACTACAGTGGTCCCTCGACTAACGAACTTAATCCGTTCCAGGAGCTAGTTCTTAACACAAAAAGTTCGTAATTCGAAACCTTATTTCCCATAAGAAATAATGTAAATACAATTAATCCGTGGGAATCGGCCGATGTGTTAATAAAAAAAAAAACAATTAATCCGTTCCACCCAAAAATATTCACAAAAAATACATTTTAATTATAGTTCTACATACACAAAACATTATTAAAACTATAAATACTACTACTAATACTAAATAATAAAAAACAGATTAATAAATAACATTTACTTACCTTTATTGAAGAGAGTTGCAGGCATCTGGAAGATAGGAAGGACGACAGGGAGAGGGTGTTAGTGGTTGGAAGGGGAATCCCCCTCCAAAATGACTTCAGGTAACAAGTCCTTATCTGGGGTTACTTCCCTTCTTTTTCTTTTAATGCCACTAGGACCAGCTTGAGAGTCACTGGATCCCTGCCTCGTGAAATAACTGTCCACAGTCCTCTGTTTCTGGCGCCTGTTTAATATTTTTCTGAAGTGCAACATGGTTCTGTCACTGAAGTGGTTGCACAGATGGCTCATTTCAGCTTGCTCAGGGTGGTTTTTTTCAACAAAACTTTGCACATCGTTCCACTTGGAACAAATTTCCTTAAGCACTGAAGAAGGCACCTCCTTCGCTCTCTCTTCCTCCTCCTGTGAAGCAATAACCTCAGCTCTGGTCTGATGCTGTTCCAGTTCCAGCTCTTGCAGCTTTTCAGTTGTTAGCTCTACCCTGTGCTCGTCCACCAACTCTTCCACATCCTCACCACTCACCTCCAACCCCAGGCTGTTCCCCAATGCCACAATATCTTCCACAACAGGCACAGGGTCGTCAGAGTTAGCCTCAAATCCTTCAAAATCCCTCTTTTCAACACAATCCAGCCACAGTGGTCTCCAAGCAGAGTTCAAAGTCCTGGAAGTCACTCCCTCCCAAGCCTTACCTATAAGGCCTATGCAATGCATGATATTGAAGTGATCTTTCCAGAACTCTCTTAGGGTCAATTCAGAGACTGAGGTTATGTCAAAGCACCTTTGAAACATTGCTTTGGTGTACAGTTTCTTGAAGTTTGCAATGACCTGCTGGTCCATGGGCTGGATGAGAGGAGTGGTGTTAGGAGGCAAGAACTTCACACTGATGAAATTGAAGTTGTCAGACAACTCTTCCAAGTTGTGAGGATGAGCAGGAGCATTGTCCAGTACCATGAGGCACTTGAGTGGCAATTTCTTTTCCAGGAGGTATTTCTTCACACTAGGGCCAAACACTCCAGTCAACCATTCAATGAAAAAGTCCTTAGTGACCCATGCATTAGTGTTAGCCTTCCAATGCACACACAAATTATTCGTGTTAACATTGTGTTTCTTGAATGCTCTGGGATTTTCTGCATGATACACCAGTAAAGGCTTCACTTTAAAATCACCACTGACATTGGCACACATCATAAGAGTTAGCCTGTCTTTCATAGGCTTGTGTCCTGGCAGTGCCTTTTCCTCCTGAGTAATGAAGGTCCTGTTGGGCATTTTCTTCCAAAACAGGCCTGTTTCATCACAATTAAACACTTGTTGGGGGAGGAATTCTTCAGCCTCTACAAACCCCTTAAATTCACTCACAAACTTTTCAGCTGCACGTTTGTCTGAGCTGGCTGCCTCACCATGTCTCAACACTATGCCACTACGTTTCTTAAACCTCTCAAACCAGCCTCTGCTGGCTTTAAAATCACTCTCCTCACCACTGGTTCCAGGCATGGTCTTGACAAGATCTGCGTGCAACTTCCTTGCCTTTTCACAAATTATCACCGTGGAAATACTATCACCTGCTATCTGTTTATTGTTTATCCACACCATCAACAACTTCTCAACCTCATCCACTGTTTTTGATCTATTTTTCGTTAACATATCAACCCCTTTTGCAACATTACCTTCCTTGATCTCATTTCTCTTTGCCAGGATAGTGCCGATACTAGATTTGTTTTTGTTGTACATCCTGGCAAGCTCACTCACACGTACGCCACTCATATTTTTCTACAATCTCTTTCTTCAGTTCGATGGTGGTTCTCACTCTCTTTACCACAGGGGTGCCACTAGGAAGCTTCTTTGGACCCATGGTGACTTATTTCCACTGACAATCACTGAACCAGCAATAAACACAACAAAAGTATTGTGAATGTCTGAAAGAGCGCACTGGGTAATGTTCTCTCAAGTGTAAACAATGCTTGACTGGCGTCCTGTCCGCCTCACCGCGCTTGCGCGGGGCAGGCGGACAGGTCTGGTACGGTTCGCTACACGAGTAAATGTTCGCTACATGAGAAAAATATTGTGAAAAAAAGCGTTCATTACACAAATTGTTCGCTATATGGAGCGTTCGTTAGTCGGGGTTCCACTGTATATGAAAATACACCGCAAATTCGCTATTTTAAACAAAAACACGGTCGGAGTTTTTTTTCTCATTATGCACTGCGTGCTTCAGGATTTTTTATACTGTGCACACTGACCATGCAGACCCATTCTTTCATATGTAGGGCTACCAGCTTTCTTCCACCAGATTTGAAGGCGCTAGAATTTACTTGTATAAATATGTGACCGACCATGGCTGTTAATACAGTGGACCCCCGGTTTTCGTTCCAGAATGCTGTCAGTCAAGTGATTCAGCCAAGTCAGTCAAGTGATTCAGCCAAGTCAGTCAAGTGATTCAGCCAAGTCAGTCAAGTGATTCAGCCAAGTCAGTCAAGTGATTCAGCCAAGTCAGTCAAGTGATTCAGCCAAGTCAGTCAAGTGATTCAGCCAAGTCAGTCAAGTGATTCAGCCAAGTCAGTCAAGTGATTCAGCCAAGTCAGTCAAGTGATTCAGCCAAGTCAGTCAAGTGATTCAGCCAAGTCAGTCAAGTGATTCAGCCAAGTCAGTCAAGTGATTCAGCCAAGTCAGTCAAGTGATTCAGCCAAGTCAGTCAAGTGATTCAGCCAAGTCAGTCAAGTGATTCAGCCAAGTCAGTCAAGTGATTCAGCCAAGTCAGTCAAGTGATTCAGCCAAGTCAGTCAAGTGATTCAGCCAAGTCAGTCAAGTGATTCAGCCAAGTCAGTCAAGTGATTCAGCCAAGTCAGTCAAGTGATTCAGCCAAGTCAGTGAGTCATTCAGTCAAGTCAGACTTATGTTTACCTCTTTTTGTGTGTACAAAGATTTATCAAAATGCAATGAAAATGAGAAAATGTATGTAAATAAACACATTGAGCTTCCCGATTATTGTCATCCTGCACGCGTATGAATCAAACTGAACACTGGGAGGGATGCATGGGTGGGTGAGGGTAGCTGGGGATAGCAGTAGGACTCCATCACAGGCGACCGTGCGCTCAAATTTTTTTCCCCTCCAGCGAATCGTGTAATATAAGGTTTACATAGTGTTAGATAAAAATGTGACGCAATTCTTCAATCGTGTAATACCCAAAACACGCAACAGTCATGCTAAATGAGGGTCTACTGTATATGATTTTACTTGCTATTTTTACTACCTTTTAAAAGTTGTTATAAATGTGTATATTAAAGCTATGTTTTTACACAGATTATATGTTATACAGATTATGTTTTTATATTAATAATAATATATAGTAATAAATATTTGAAATCCGAGATTTTGTTATCCCGAACAGTCCTTAATTACAAAGTAAATTTTATTTTGTAATACAGGGCCAGATTTAGGGGAGGGACCCCAGGGCCTGGACCCCCACCAGAAGGGGCCCCCCACCAAATGATGAAAAATATTATGACACATCATACTGAGAATTGAATAGACCGCAAAAAGAGAAAATGCATGCAAGAGTTGGAATTGTGGTGGGATTGTCATGTTGAATCATCTGATTACTGGTGTTACATCATCAGTGTGAGTGCGTCGTCAGCTGCATGACGTGAGGATGACTCACAGCACATCATCCTTGGTGTGCAGGGCACTGCACTATGAATGACTGCTTGATCATGGTCAGTATGTGAAAAACAGTGGTAGTGAGAACCGGCTACGAACGAGCACGAAGCAAGGGCAACTTGTGAACCTGACTGTCATGAGCATAGAATCTGACATCCTGTGTTTGTTGGATTTTGATTTAGTCATCAGAGACTTTTCCATCAGAAAAGCACGGAATGTACCTGGCTTATATTTGATCTGATTGAAGATAACTCCTCGTAAGTCTGTACATTACTTTTGAGTTACACTTTCAAATGAACTAAAAGGGTGCTAAAATACACTATAAATCCAATTTATTGTTTCATTTCTTCATCTTAAGAGGATTGTACGTATATTGAGAGTGGCAAAAGTTTTCCAAGGAGAAACTTAAGTCTTCTAACCATTAGAGTTAGACTTTTTTAATGCAAGGGGTCCCCCACCAAACTGGGCCCAGGGCCCCCTACCACCTAAATCCAGCACTGGTGTGTTCTGGTGATGAATTCCAGATCTTAGGGCCCTTTACTTGCATAGCATTTTTGCATAGGGAGAGATGGACAAGAGGGATATTGAAGAGTGATTTGTGTCTTGTATTATGACTGTGTTCTGTTATAGTTATCAAGGAGTAGTTTGAGAGGAGGGTTTATACTTGAGTGTAGTGTTCTGTGTATGTAGTAGGCACAATAATAAGAGCTTATGTTTTGTATATTAAGCAAATTAAGACTTGAAAAGTGGAGTATGCTGTCTAGTGCAGGAGTTAGTAATCAATCGCACTGCAGCTTTTTGTTGGGTTATTAAAGGTCTGAGGTGATTTGCTGTGGTTGAGCCCCATGCACAAATACCATAGGTGAGGTAGGGGTAAATGAGTGGGGTACAGAGCAAGAAGAGCTGATTGGGGTACATAGTACCATATCTTCGAAAGGATGTCTACTGTTTTGGAGACTTTCTTGGATATTTGCTGTGTAAATATAAAAGGTTTAGTCCTCCTTTAACTAATCATGATAAGAGTTATAAGATGATAGCTCTTGTATGGGAGGTGGAGAGTAGGTTGTAATTCCAAGTAAAGGTGGTGGTGCAAAGAAACAACATACAGTATATAAAAATTCAAATGAAAAAATAAAATAAAATGTTTATTCCTTATATAAATGCAATAATTCCAAGGGGCTTGAGTAGTATAGTATCACACATGTCACCCAAATGATAAAGTGCAGCCCAGGAGCTGGAGCTTGATATTCATATAGTATACAGGTAAGTACATAAACCAAGCTATTAACACTAACTTTGTTAACATTTCTTGCATTTATGTGAGTCTTCAACCATCCTATGTTGAACATATCCTTCCTTTGATCTGTGAATGGGCTTTCAAATGGTTCGTATTTCCACAGCAAGATCTTCTCCCAAGGACTTGTAGCTTCCTTCTCTGGACAGTTCTCACAGTACCTATGTATGGGATAGAATAAAGTAGTGTGCACTTAAAAAATCCAATCATGCAAGTCTATGTAATTCACTATGGAATTATACCATGTATTCCTTACCTTTCTTTAATCCTGCCCAAAATTTTTAAAGATTATCTTTAACCTTCATAGCATCCTTATTATTACTGGTTGCACTGTATCATTATTTTTATCCTGCCCATCCAACTATGAAATCTGATTTATGCATAATACTATATTACCAATCAATACTTTCCACTTGTAAGTTATAACCAGATCTTACCTCTCAATACCATGTGCTAAACTCAAGCTTGAACCAGTCCACAAGCATGTGTTTCATATTAACTATAGTTAGCTTTAATTCAAGTCTGCACGAAATACTGTGTATAATGTGCTCTTCTTGCAAAATCTGTATCACTTGTACTCATGATGATACAATAATTATGTTAATTACTGTATTTGTTTATTTCAATGACAATACCTGTATGTTTAATAATAATAATAATTATAAAATAGGTAGTAGTAGGTTGGTAGACAGCAGCCGCCCAGGGAGGTACTACCGTCCTACCAAGTGAGGGTAAAACGAAAGCCTGTAATTGTTTTACATGATGGTAGGATTGCTGGTGTCTTTTTTGTCTCATAAACATGCAAGATTTCAGGTACATCTTGCTACTTCTACTTACACTTAGGTCACACTACACATTCATGTACAAGCATATATATACACACACCCCTCTGGGTTTTCTTCTATTTTCTTACTACTAGTTCTTGTTCTTATTTCCTCTTTTCTCCATGGGGAAGTGGAACAGAATTCTTCCTCTGTAAGCCATGCGTGTCGTAAGAGGCGACTAAAATGCCGGGAGCAAGGGGCTAGTAACCCCTTCTCCTGTATATACATTACTAAATGTAAAAGGAGAAACTTTCGTTTTTCCTTTTGGGCCACCCTGCCTCGGTGGGAAACGGCCGACATGTTGAAAGAAGAAAGAATTATAAAATACATAAAACAATAATAATAGTAATAATTTTTTTTTCCTAGGTAGTAAGTTGACTGACAGCAACCACCCAGGGAGGTACTACCATCCTACCAAGCGAGTGTAAAACATAAGCCTGTAATTGTTTTACATGGTAGGACTGCTGGTGTCTTTTTTCTGTCTCATAAACATGCAAGATTTCAGGTATGTCTTGCTACTTCTACTTACACTTAGGTCACACTACACATGCATGTACAAGTGTATATATACACACCCCTCTGGGTTTTCTTCTATTTTCTTACTAGTTCTTGTTCTTTTCCTCTTATCTCCATGGGGAAGTGGAACAGAATTCTTCCTCCGTAAGCCATGCGTGTCGTAAGAGACGACCAAAATGCCAGGAGCAAGGGGCTAGTAACCCCTTCTCCTGTTTATATTACTAAATGTAAAAGGAGAAACTTTCGTTTTTCTTTTGGGTCCCCCCCACTCGGTGGGATACGGCTGGTGCATTGAAAGAAAGAAGAAACACTCAAGATTTCAGGTACGTCTTGCTACTTCTACTTACACTTAGGTCACACTACCCATGAATTTACAAGCATATACAGTGGTACCCCGGTTTATGATATTTTTTCGTTCCAGAATGCTGTTCAAGTGCCATTACCAAACGAATTTATCCCCATAAGGAATAATGTAAAATAGACTAGTCCTTTTAGACCCCCAAAAATACACTTACAAAAACATTTAAAAAAATAAACTTACATAAAAGGGCGAGTTTGGAGACCATCGTAAACCGGGGTACCACTGTATATACATATTCCTCTAGGTTTTCTTCTATTTTCTTACTAGTTCTTGTTTATTTCCTCTTATCTCCATGGGAAAGTGGAACAGAATTCTTCCTCCATAAGCCATGCAAGTCGTAAGAGGCGACTAACATGCCGGGAGCAAGGGGCTAGTAACTCCTTCTCCTCTATGCATTACTAAAGTTAAAAAGAGAAACTTTTGTTTTTCTTTTTGGGTCACCCTGCTTCGGTGGGATACGGCTAGTTTGCTGAAAGAATTTTTTTATTTCACAATTACTGTACAGAAGGAACAGACAATAATCTGAAGACTCACAGGCTTATAAAGCATTTTGGGCAAAGCTTAGATAAGCCTTAAAATTTACAGCATTTGTTGAAGGGTCGTCTTATCAAATACCTGTAATAAATAAACACTTGCTAATGACTCGTTATTAACTAGTTCTCTCCACTAGTTTAAACTATTTTAACAAAATGACACAGTCTCTGTACACTGAAATATATTTGTGTACCCTGTACTTGATAAAAATGGAACAGAGCAATGATACAATTCTCAATTTCTCAGTTGCATTTTTCACTGCTACTCCCTCTAATCTCTTCACATTTTTATTTATCCTCATTTTAGAGCGAGTACTTTTCTTTCATTTTACCTATATTACTATCCATGATTGTCCATGTTTAACTAAATTTCATATTCTTTATCAGTATCCTACACATCATTTCTCACACTTGCCTCCCCCTCTTCCCAAGAGGAAGGCCTTGGTCCAATGACCAAAAGCTCCAGTGGCGGGTCGTCACATGCCTAAGACCTACTTCAGGAAATAATTGGCCTGACGAATCTTACCTAACCTAACCTATCTCCCTCTCTCTCGTACAGGGGCGGCTTCAGAAGTTCTGAACAGAAGGGGCTTAGTGGTGGCAATCTCATTGGAAGAGGGGACTAGGGGACTCAGTTTGAAGCAGTATTATTATTGCAGTATTTTTATTAGGGGATTCATGGACTTCAGATTCAGATTCTTTATTTCAGCATGATACATTGTACAGAGATGGGCGACATTTAGGAGTGCATGCAGAAAGCACCTTAGTATGCAGAGCATTTCAGGCAGACTTAAGCTTATCTTAAGACTAGTAAGGCAATAACTGATTGATTGCTTATACTATACAGGAGGGCCCTGCTTATACAGGTTAGATTCCGGGCTACTGCTGTAAAGCAAAAATTGCTTTCAAATGCATAAAAGCCTGATACAGTAACATGTTTATGCTATTATATATTAAGTAAGTAATAGAGCTAGGCCTAAAAAATGCATATCCTGTACACACATTACTTACCTTAAAATATTTTCATCCTTAGTCCTCCTGTAAATGGTCTTTAAGTAGTTGTAACAATAAATTTAGGAATTACAAGGAACACACAAGAGAATTGAATACCATGCCACCACTGCTCCTGTGTACACAAGTGACAATCAAACATAATAGGAAATTCAATACGTACCTGACAAAGATGCCAATCATTGTGTGCACAGCAAATGAGGAGGAGCTGCTAAAAATATTTTGAAATAAGGAGTAGGCAGCATATCCACGATGGAGCTCACACAGGACACCAACCCTGGCAATGTCCAGAGCAGATGTCAGGTGTGAAGGAACCTGGAAATATTCAGGCAGTATAATGAACAGTTCTTTAATACTTCATAACAATCCTTCCTAAAGAACTTGCCAGGGTTAATACCCTGCAGAAATGTCTTAGAAAACTTGAATGAATTTGTATATGTCCAAGGGTAAGAAAGAAGGAAAAAATGAGGGAGGGGAAAGAGAAAAATAGAAAAAATAATAGAAAAATATAAAAGATAAAACAAAGAAAGAAAACAGAGAAAAGCTTTCAGAAAGAGAAAAAATAAAATTCAAATAAAAAATAAAGTTAAAACAGTAAGAAAATATAGGAAAAAAAGAACAAAAGAAAAATAGAAAAGAGAAAATTAAAAAAAAAGTAAGAAAAAATAGAGAAAAAATGAAGAGAAAGGGAAAAAGAGAAGGGGGGTGGGAGAGAGATGGATAAACTTTGAAGAACTTCAGTTTTGTACAATATTTTTTTTTGTTTACTTTCCACACTATCCGCATCTTCCCGACCCAGTAGACTGACCTACCGGAAAAAACAAGATCACTCACGAATATCAGCTCACCAGACTTTCAAGACTATTGTGATCTTGAATTGTACAACCTGCTTCTGGGTCATGAGAAACTTGCCAGCCTCTACTCAGAGCAATTAATTTGAATGATGATAAACCACCATATGATTACATGAATCACATGCTGGATATCCAACAAGCTTATGATTCGTGTCAAAACTTTAAGATCAGTTTTGATTTAGCTTTTGATGCAAAGGTGGTAAAAATGAAATTTAAGTTTTGGAGTTACTAAAGAGATTTCTACCCACAATATTAATCTCCACAGACCTGTCACAAATGAAAGTCCATTACTGGGCCATCTCTTAGCAGGAAGCTAATACTAAAGTATTTCTGACATGAAGGGCAGGTTTCAAAATCTGGTTTCGTCCTTAGTCAAAGTTCGATGGGAATATTTACCCAGGGGACATAATTCCACTTCTACAATCCATACTATCATTATTATTACTTCTTTTCTTTCAACACACCAGCTGTATCCCACCAAGGTGGGGTGGCCCAAAAGAAAAAACGAAAGTTTCTCCTTTTACATTTAGTAGTATATACAGAAGGGGTTACTAGCCCCTTGCTCTCGGCATTTTAGTTGCCTCTTACGACACGCATGGTTTACGGAGGAAGAATTCTGTTCAACTTCCCCATGGAGAATTATTATTACTATTATTAAATTCACAGGATGCTAAATCTGTATGGGTCATAAAGCACCTAGAGAAATGGGAGACAATTGGGTCCATTACAAGGAGAGGATAGGTCCCAATTACTTTGATCAAAACACTCCCCCTTAGCCACAAGGCACCTCCTACAAAAGGTCTTCAAGTAACAGAACTGGATTCTCATGACCAGCAATCATGAAAAATGATGACCTACTAGCAGACTATTTAGTTAAAAGGATAGATTTATTATGCACCTCATATTGATCCTGTGGGGCATGGGCAGTAGTTAAAAGACACATAATGAGTCCAGGAATTGGGCCCCCAATAGTTTAACTAAACAAGCTACAGAAGAATAGAATTATTTACAAATTTATTAATTCAATAGTCCATTTGACACAAAGATGTATGTCTGAGATCCAGATAGGCAATCTCTATGGTTGGTTACAAGAAATCAAAATTACTGGAAGTAATACAGAAACAGGCAGAAGCTATCTTTTTAAACACCGGAAAGTTATGAATTTGGAAAAGGTTAGCTCCCATACTACTGCTAACTAGGCACAGACTAAATGACATCACCTCATAGCTCCTCCAATGCTCCCTAGCATAAGCAAGCAATATTGTGAAAAGCAAATGTACTTAAAATTAGCCAATGCAAAAGAAGAACATTTTTATTATCAATTAATGCTGACATAACTCATTTTTGCCAAAATGAACCAACTTTGCAATTTATAACAAAAGCCCTCTGAATGATGGGATTGTATTTACATCTAAAGAGGTTTGGTAAATGTCAAGCTCAGGTTAATACCCAACATTAAAAAGCAAAACACATACATTATAAACTGTCTATTCTGTCTACTAGAATTATAAAGACAAAGTCAGTCTAGATTTTTTTATTCATGTAAAAGCACGAGTGCAGTGGAATTTAGTCATGTGCACAGGTTGACCATTCAGATAATATCTGATAACATAATGAATAATTTATCAACCATACATAAAACATAATATGTCAATTTCATATCAATAAATGTATACAAACCTTAATATTGGAAAGTACACTGAGGTTATCCACTTGGACAATGTGCCTAGCTAGAGGCCAGAGAAGCGAAATACACAACCAAGAATTTATACAGTTGGCTGTATGAATGTTTATCAGGTTCCATGCATCATCTTCCCAGCCGCTGATTATGTAGTGCAAGATGAGCAGACCCAAATAATTCTCCAATTCCCGTGTCATCTAACAAATACATCAGAAATATTTAGAAATTAATAAAAGCTACATTATTTTCACGAAAATATATACGTATAGCAGTTATAACAGCTAAATGTGCAAGGCACTAGCGAATATTATTATTATTATAATCAAATAGAAGCGCTAAACCACAGGGGTTATACAGCGCTGCAGGTTATTGTAGGATGCAGGGAGAGTGGGTTGTAAGAGGGAGATGGATGATTAGTAGGGTATGGAGTGCAGCATGACGGTGGATAGTGCAGGGATAGAAGGTAGCAAGAGATCGAGGTAGAAGGGACTGAGGGAGGTGCTAGAGGTGTAATCTTCAGAGTTTGTGTAGTAAGTCAGTTTCTGTCAAAAAGTCAACAAGAGAGTCAGGATTAAAGGAGGGTCCATCTGCAAGAAGGGAAGGTAAAGAAAGGGCCGCAGAGCGAAGACGTCGTTGGAGGTAAATTCTGCGTGCTCGTTGATAGAGTGGGCAGTCCAGCAGAATATGTCGAACAGACACTGGAACTTGACAATGCTCACAGAGAGGGGCAGGGAGCCTCTCCATGAGATACCCGTGAGTAAGACGAGTGTGGCCGATGCGAAGACGGGAGAGTGTAGTCTCCCAACCTCGACATTGGTGACAAGAAGAAGGCCAGAAACCTATAATCGGTTTAATAGAATGAAGTTTGTTATTCAGCAGGTCAGACCAGCGTTGTTGCCAACGGGTGCGAAGGTGGGTAGCAATGACCGCAAAATAGTCTGTGAAAGGAACACCTCTATATGAAACTGGAAGGTCATGTACTGCTGACCGCGCAGCAGTATCTGCCTGTTCATTGCCCTGTACGTCAACATGACTAGGGACCCAACAAAAAACAATATCTTTATGCTTGCTAAAGATACGGCGTAACCAAAGGTGGATACGAAGAACTAGGGGTGAGGTGTATCAATTTTACGGATAGCCTGTAAAGCACTAAGGGAGTCTGAAACGACCACAAATGGTGACACAGGCATAGATGCAATACGGATAAGTGCCACAAGAATGGCATACAATTCAGCCGTAAATATGCTAGCAGAGGGTAATAGATGCCCTCGTACAATGCTGTCCGGAAACACTGCTGCGAATCCACGCCGTCTGATGACTTTGAACCATCGGTGTATACTGCGATGGCATGGGAATGAGAACGGAAGTGGTCTAGAAAGAAAGAGCGAGAAGCCGCCGTAGGTAGTTGGGCTTCGCGCAAGGTAGAGGAATAGAACAGACACGGACAGCAGGAA
>WNWK01006930.1:59384-99741 GCA_009830355.1 Cherax destructor | reverse complement strand
TGTGTGTGTGTCTATCTGTGTGTGTGTCTATCTGTGTGTGTGTCTATCTGTGTGTGTGTCTATCTGTGTGTGTGTCTATCTGTGTGTGTGTCTATCTGTGTGTGTGTCTATCTGTGTGTGTGTCTATCTGTGTGTGTGTCTATCTGTGTGTGTGTCTATCTGTGTGTGTGTCTATCTGTGTGTGTGTCTATCTGTGTGTGTGTCTATCTGTGTGTGTGTCTATCTGTGTGTGTGTCTATCTGTGTGTGTGTCTATCTGTGTGTGTGTCTATCTGTGTGTGTGTCTATCTGTGTGTGTGTCTATCTGTGTGTGTGTCTATCTGTGTGTGTGTCTATCTGTGTGTGTGTCTATCTGTGTGTGTGTGTCTATCTGTTGTGTGTGTCTATCGTGTGTGTGCTACTTTGGTGTTATCTGTGTGTGTCTATCTGTGTGTGTGTTCTATCTGTGTGTTTTGTCTATCTGTGTGTGTGTCTATCTGTGTGTGTGTCTATCTGTGTGTGTGTCTATCTGTGTGTGTGTGTCTATCTGTGTGTGTGTCTATCTGTGTGTGTGTCTATCTGTGTGTGTGTCTATCTGTGTGTGTGTCTATCTGTGTGTGTGTCTATCTGTGTGTGTGTCTATCTGTGTGTGTGTCTATCTGTGTGTGTTATGTGTGTTGCTATCTGTGTGTGTGTCTATCTGTGTGTGTCTATCTGTGTGTGTGTCTATCTGTGTGTGTGTCTATCTGTGTGTGTGTCTATCTGTGTGTGTGTCTATCTGTGTGTGTGTCTATCTGTGTGTGTGTCTATCCGTGTGTGTGTCTATCCGTGTGTGTGTCTATCCGTGTGTGTGTCTATCCGTGTGTGTGTCTATCCGTGTGTGTGTCTATGTCCGTGTGTGTGTTATCCGTGTGTGTGTTATCCGTGTGTGTGTCTATCCGTGTGTGTGTCTATCCGTGTGTGTGTCTATCCGTGTGTGTGTGTATCCGTGTGTGTGTGTATCCGTGTGTGTGTGTATCCGTGTGTGTGTGTATCCGTGTGTGTGTGTATCCGTGTGTGTGTGTATCCGTGTGTGTGTGTATCCGTGTGTGTGTGTATCCGTGTGTGTGTGTATCCGTGTGTGTGTGTATCCGTGTGTGTGTTATCCGTGTGTGTATCCGTGTGTGTGTGTATCCGTGTGTGTGTGTATCCGTGGTGTGTGTGTATCCGTGTGTGTGTTATCCGTGTGTGTGTGTATCCGTGTGTGTGTATCCGTGTGTGTGTGTATCCGTGTGGTGTGTATCCGTTGTGTGTGTATCCGTGTGTGTGTGTATCCGTGTGTGTGTTATCCGTGTGTGTGTATCCGTGTGTGTGTCTATCCGTGTGTGTGTCTATCCGTGTGTGTCTATCCGTGTGTGTCTATCCGTGTGTGTCTATCCGTGTGTGTCTATCCGTGTGTGTCTATCCGTGTGTGTCTATCCGTGTGTGTCTATCCGTGTGTGTCTATCCGTGTCGTGTCTATCCGTGTGTGTCTATCCGTGTGTGTCTATCCGTGTGTGTCTATCCGTGTGTGTCTATCCGTGTGTGTCTATCCGTGTGTCTATCCGTGTGTCTATCCGTGTGTGTCTATCCGTGTGTGTCTATCCGTGTGTGTCTATCCGTGTGTGTCTATCCGTGTTGTCTATCCGTGTGTGTCTATCCGTGTTGTCTATCCGTTCATCCGTGTGTCTATCCGTGTGTGTCTATCCGTGTGTGTCTATCCGTGTCTGTCTATCCGTGTCTGTCTATCCGTGTCTGTCTATCCGTGTCTGTCTATCCGTGTCTGTCTATCCGTGTCTGTCTATCCGTGTCTGTCTATCCGTGTCTGTCTATCCGTGTCTGTCTATCCGTGTCTGTCTATCCGTGTCTGTCTATCCGTGTCTGTCTATCCGTGTCTGTCTATCCGTGTCTGTCTATCCGTGTCTGTCTATCCGTGTCTGTCTATCCGTGTCTGTCTATCCGTGTCTGTCTATCTGTGTCTGTCTATCTGTGTCTGTCTATCTGTCTGCCTGTGTATGTCTTTCCGTCTGCTTGTCTCAGTCTCAGAGTGCGTCTCGTAAGCCAACAGGTATTATACACGTTGCAGAAGTGACGATGCGTATTACTTGCCAGGGGTTTCCATGCTTACTATGTATTATATCTACAAGCATTGTATAGCACTTTGCCTGGAATTTTTGGGTTATCCTAGGTAATTTACACTATGTATAATAACTGTACTTATGTGTACATGTGAGAGAGAAACAGAGATATAGGACATATAGATATAGATAGATATATAGACAGACAAAGATATAGACAGATAGAGATATATACAGATAGAGTTATAGACAGATAGAGAGACAGCCAAAGCCAGCCAGCCTGTCGAATACATAAGAACATAAGAAAGAAGGAACACTGCAGAAGGCCTACTGGCCCATGCAAGGCAGGTCCATGTCACCCCCCAACTTAGACCAATGACCCACCTAGTCAGGTCACATCCTCTGAAGGAAGGAGCATGGCATCAGACATAGTAGCACAAGCTTGTCAGGTCCAACTCACACCCACCCACAGCCACTCATGTATTTATCTAACCTATTTTTACTTTCCTCTTATAAGGGGAGTGTTAATGCGACATAACATCATTGAATCCCTGGTGTTTCCCACACTATTTGCTCCAGCTGGCACTCAATCAAACTGGTACTCCCACAAGGTACTAAGTGGTCCCCGATTTTTTTAATACTGCGCACACTGAGGGCGCAGACCCATTCTCTCATGTCTAGGCGACTCAGGCCTATCGCACTAAATTTGAACAAATGTAAAATAAAACGTAGATGTACGTTCGGTCAGCTACGCGCGTGAGCGTATATCTACGTGTGGACAGTTTAACCCTTTGGGGGTCGGTGCCGTACTAGTACGTTTTACGAGCAGGGGTTGGTGCCGTACTAGTACGCCCAAATTCTAGTGGCCTCAATTTAAGCAGAAAACGTCTGGTAGACATACATATGAAAGAATGGGTCTGTGTGGTCAGTGTGCGCAGTATAAAAAAAATCCTGCAGTACACACTGCATAATGAGAGAAAAAAAACTCTGACCGTTTTTTTCGATTAAAACAGCGACTTTGCAGTCGATTTTCGTATGGTATATATTGATGTATTCTCGTTTTCTTGGTCTCATTTGATAGAATGGAAGATACATTACAGAAATAGAGATGATTTTGATTGGTATGACAATGACAAGTACCTTGAAATTGAGCTCAAATTAGCGAAAATGTTCGATTTTTGACGATGTTCAAGAGTAAACAAATCACACCATGCCTCCAATACACATCAACTGGCGAGTCTTATATTCATGCACAAGTGCTCTGATATTATTTGTACCATTTTTACAATGATGCAGTTGTATACATAACAGTAAATCTTCTATTTTTTGTGAGAATAAAAATTCAAAATGAAAAGCAAAAGTAATGGAACAGGGGCCTGGAGACGTGACTAATGAACAGAGAACATGTTATTTTAGTGCCAAGAATGTCTGCCTTGTTTATTCTGGACCCTATTTTGAAATTGGCATCGTTTGAAATTTGTGTGAAATTGGAAAATTGCCATTTTCTGACCACTATTTTGGGTAGATGAAATTGGTAAATAGGCAGTTTCTTGTACTCAATCGATAGAAAAAATGGAGTTCTATCGAAATAGCTATAGTTTTAGGAGACTGAAACATTGGAATTTGTCAAAAATAGGGCTCAAAGTGGGCAAAATCGCCGATGCGTAAGTGTCATGGCTACCGCTAACTTCGCGAAAGCATAATTCCGTTAGTTTTCGATCAAATTTCATAATTTTGGTGGCGTTATGATCGGAAAACGATTCTCTATCATTTCATAAGAAATTTTTTTTTTTTTCCAAAACATTTTCGACCCCAGGAACACTTTCCTGAGAAGGCCTGTCGACCCCCAAAGGGTTAAGGGTTAAAGATAGATTTACATGCACAAATGAATGAACTCAATGTGACACCTACCTTTATTGAAGACTGATGTTGCTGGATGGAAGAGAGGGAGGAGGGGAGAGGGAAGAGACCCTAATTTTTGGAAGGGGAATCCCCCTCCATAAGGACTCTAGGTACCAAGTCCTCATCTGGGGTCACTTCCCTTCTTTGTCTTTTACTGGAACTAGGACCAGCTTCAGAGTCACTGCACACCTGTGGCACTAAATATCTGTCCATAGAGCTCTGTGTCTGGCATCTCTTTAAAATGTCCCTTTAAATGGGAAAAGATATTGTCATTGAACATGTTGATGAGACGGATTGCAACATCTTTGTCAGGGTGATTTTCCGCCACAAATGAAAGCACCTCACTCCACTTTGAACAAATGTCCTTAATCTTTGAAGAAGGCACCTTACATCTCTCTTCCTCCTTCATTGAAGCAATTTCCTCAGATCTGCTTTGATGTTGTTGCAGCTCAAGCTCTTGCAGCTCTTCAGTGGTTAGATCTTCATTGAGGTCCTCCACCAACTCTTCCACATCCTGGCTACTCACATCCAACCCCATGCAATTCCCCAATGCCACAATACTTTCCACAACTTCCATAGGCTCCTCAGGGTCAGGCCCAAACCCTTCAAAATCCCTCTCTTGGACAGAATCCGGCCACAACTTTCTCCAAGCAGAGTTCATCGTCCTGGAAGTCACTCCCTGCCATGCTTTATCTATAAGGCCTATGCAATGGAAGATATCGAAGTGATCCTTCCTGAACTCTTTTAGGGTCAATGCAGTGTCAATGGTCACATCAAAGCACCTTTCAAACATTGCTTTGGTGTACAGTTTTTTGAAGTTTGCAATGACCTGCTGGTCCATGGGCTGGATGAGAGGAGTGGTGTTAGGAGGCAAGAACTTCACTGTTACAAATTTGAAATCCTTAGACAATTGGTCTTCCAAGTCTCGAGGATGAGCAGGAGCATTGTCCATTACCAGGAGGCACTTGAGCCCCAATTTATTGTCCAATAGATATTTCTTCACACTGGGGCCAAACACCATTCCAGGAAAATTTCCCTAGTGACCCATGCCTTAGGGTTAGACTTCCACATCACACACAATTTACTCTTGTCAACACTGTATTTCTTGAACACTCTGGGAGTTTCAGAGTGATACACCAGTAAAGGCTTCACTTTGAAATCCCCACTAGCATTACCACACAACATAGGAGTTAGCCTGTCTTTCATAGGCTTGTGTCCTGGCATTGCCTTTTCCTCCTGCGTGAAGTAGGTCCTCCTTGGCATTTTCTTCCAAAAGAGCCATTTCATCACAATTAAACACTTGTTGGGGTTTGAAACTTTCAGCCTCTACATATTCTTTAAACTCACGCACAAATTTTTCAGCCCCTTGTTTATCTGAACTGGCACCCTCACCATGCCTTACAACACTGTGTATGACACTTCTCTTCTTGAATTTTTCGAACCAGCCTTTGCTGGCCTTAAATTCATCAACATCAACATCACTGGTTCCAGGCATTTTCTTGACAAGATCGGTATGCAATTGCCTTGCTTTTTCACAAATTAATGACTGCACAACACTCTCACCCGCTAGCAGTTTCTCGTTTATCCACACCAACAACAATTTCTCCATATTTTCCACTGTTTGTGATCTCTGTTTCGTTATTGTATTCACCCCTTTTGCAACATTAGCTTCAGTGATTTCTTTTCTCTTAGCCACAATGGAACCGATGGTTGTTGGGGGCCTTCTTGTATATCCCGAAAAGCTCGGCAATATGTACACCACTATCATATTTTTCTATTATTTCTTTCTTCAGTTCTATGGTGTTCCTCACTTTCTTTACCAAAGAACTGGCACTAGGAGCTTTCTTTGGGCCCATGGTAGCTTATTTAGTAGTCACACACAATAATCAAGGGCCAAAAACAATGCTACACTGCATGACAATGTGCGTGGGAGGTGCGTGGGTGGCGGTCTACGGCCTTTGTATGTGCAGGGCACTGATGGACAGGTTCCGTACCAAGAAAGAAAACGGAGGTAATCACCGAAAACAAAGGTAAAATTTCCCCGAAAAAGCTGCACGAAAACTGACACACACGAAAACAGAGATACACGAAAACGGAGGGTTGACTGTAGTTTATAACCCTGTATGTTGCACTCAGAAGACATTTCTCAATCTTTCAGGTTGAACCAGGTCTCTGTTATAGCAATAATATCTATATTACCTGCACTTGCAAGTAATCTTAGCTCATCTATCTTATTTCTTAGACTCCTACTATTTGTATAGTAAACCTTAAGGGAGCTAGTCACTCGTTGCCCTCTACTATCTCTCTTTGTTTGTTGACCAATTGCTTTGCCTTTACTAGCAACTTTATTTTGAACATTGTCTTTTAAACATATCCCTGAGGTATTCTGGTAATATCTGCTGTTTCCAACCCTAATACTGCAGCCTGATTGTTTCCCACAAACACCCATACCTCTATAATCTATCAGTTTAAAGTCCTAGACAAGTCTCCAATGACCCCCTCAATCGAATTGGCTAATGCAACCACTCCAGCCCCAGAAAGATGAACCCCATCCCTTGCATACATATCACGTTTGCCATAGAATTTGTCCCAGTTATCAATGAATGGGATTGCAAGTTCCTTGCAGTACCTGTCTAGCCAGCAATTTATACCAGTTGCCCTAGACATCCATTCATTGCCCACTCCCTTTCCAGGCAAAATGCTACATATGATTGGGATCCCTCCCTTAGACCTGACTACTTCTTTGGCTGACCTGTACTTATCTAGTAGCTCATGTCTCCTGCCCTTCCCAATGTCATTTCCACCAGCACTAAGACAGATAATGGGCTTGTTCCCATTACCTGACATAATATTATCCAACCTGCTGACTATGTCACCAACACCAGCTTCTGGGAGGCATACCCTCTGTCTGACCATTCTATCTCTGTTACAAAAAGCACGGTCCATATATCTTACCTGAGTCTCTCCCACAATCAGAATATTCTTACCTTGATTAGCAGGGAAGTCAGTGGTACCTTTAACCTCACTAACCACTGAAGTACACTCGTCCTGAAGAACAGAGAATTGATTTCCTACCTTCACATCTTCTCTATTAACCTTCCTTATCTTCTTTCTTCCTGAATTGTGAACCACTTGCCACTTAAAGCGGCTGCCACTCTGTTGGTAACCATTTCCTCCTTACCAACACCAACCATCTCACACTCACGCCCAAACCCATCTAGGCGAAGCTTCAGCCTCCTATTTTCCTCCTGAAGAAGTAGAACCTCCTTCTTCAACACTTTAACCTGAGATTCTAAAACACTGCAGCAAGCCATGTGCTCGGTAACACCCCACGCTAATTCCCAGACAGCTTAGGACAGGTATGACCACACGTGACCACTGACCTCAGCGTACTGTTCATATTTCAGGTTCATATTTCTTGCAAACATTGAAAACCATATAATCTCGCTCTAATTTAAAACTGCTTAGATAGGCTGCAATGTCCCTCTGGGAAGAGACCTATCCACATTGGAACATTGTTTATCTAATCCATTAAAAAAATATTTTCAAAATATTTTACATAACCATAATACAATAATTTGAAAAGCCCACAGAATGCAAATAATTTTCAATATAATTTGGAAAGGTCATAAAATGTACAATTTGCACAATAAACTGAAAATCCCATAGTATGCAGTGCTTCTACCATACTTGTTGTCAAGACCTGCCATTATACAAGGTCACACAATATCTGACACTATTAACCCTTTGGGGGTTGACAGGCCTTCTCGGAAACGTTGTTCCTGGGGTCGAAATTTTTTGGAAAAAAAAAATTATTTTTTTCTTATGAAATGATAGAGAATCTTTTTCCGATCATAACGCCACCAAAATTATGAAATTTGATCGAAAACTAACGGAATTATGCTTTCGCGAAGTTCGCGGTATCTATGACACTGACGCATCAGCGATTTCACCCACTTCGAGCCCTATTTTCGACACATTCCAATGTTTCAGTCTCCTAAAATTATAGCTATTTCCCTAGAACTCCATTTCTTCTATCGATTGAGTACAAGAAACCGCCTATTTACCAATTTCATCTACCCAAAATAGTGGTCAGAAAATGGCAATTTTCCAATTTCACACAAATTTCAAACGATGCCAATTTCAAAATAGGGTCCAGAGTAAACAAGGCAGACATTCCTGGCACTAAAATAACATGTTCTCTGTTCATTAGCCATGTCTCCAGGCCCCTGTTCCATTACTTTTGCTTTCCATTTTGAATTTTTATTCTCACACAAAAATAGATTTACTGTTATGTATACAACTGCATCATTGTAAAAATGGTATAAATAATATCAGAGCACTTGTGCATGAATATAAGACTCGCCAGTTGATGTGTATTGGACGCATGGTGTGATTTGTTTACTCTTGAACATTGTCAAAAATCGAACATTTTCGCTACTTTGAGCTCAATTTCAAGGTACTTGTCATTGTCATACTAATCAAAATCATCTCTATTTCTGTAATATATCTTCCATTCTATCAAATGAGACCAAGAAAACGAGAATACATCAATAAATACCATACGAAAATCGACTGCAAAGTCGCTGTTTTAATAAAAAAAAATGGTCAGTTTTTTTTTCTCATTATGCAGTGTGTGCTGCAGAATTTTTTTAATACTGCGCACACTGACCACACAGATCCATTCTTTCATATGTATGCCTACCAGACGTTTTCTGCTTAAATTGAGGCCGCTAGAATTTGGGCGTACTAGTACGGCACCAACCCCTGCTCGTAAAACGTACTAGTACGGCACCGACCCAGAAAGGGTTAATACTGTAGCTTGATATACAGGTTAGCTAACCTTTTGCAGAAGCTTCTGTGGTGAGGTTTCCAAGACGAACGTCATAATGTAGACATTGACAAAGGTAGCCATTAAGTACTGGCAATCAAAGCGGTCCATCATTCCACCGTGACCGGGAATCACATCGCCAAAGTCCTGCAAGTGTACAGGAGTCTCACTCAAGGAAATACTATTTATATTCAATAAAGCAGTAATCCTGAAAAGTGCTATAGAAGATACTTAATGTAGTGAAGTCTTTAATGGTACAATATATCAGTCACAGATGGGCTATATCATGTACTAATAAAAACCCACTAGTGGGTGAAACTTTACACAATTGAAGACTTCACTTTTTACCTAGTAATATTTAACTAAATCTACTTGCAAATGTTTTCATCAACATGGTAACTAAATGTTAAGCTGATTATTTTAACATGTATCACATGGGTACCCTGTCTACCCTCATGAGGGTGTAAGACCTTCTAACACAAATTCTAAGAACCTGTTCAAACCTTTACAAAACATCAGATATTTGCAAAAAGTGAATAATACAGAACAAATAATTTATACCAGCTGCAGAACTTACCTTAATTTTAAATGCTCTCTTAAAGCCACTAGCAAAGAAGCCTCCAAATGGACCAATCACACTACTGAAGAGAGAGAGTGCCACTGAGTGTAGCACAAATGGATACATTGTTATGGTCTTCTTCCAGCCCAACTGAAAAAAAAATAGACTTCTGACCCAGTTGCATTTCATGAAATATATTGAAAAACTATGTAGATGAAATACAGGAAAAAATACCATAGTGAAAATAACAAGAGTAGAAATACCTGAGCACTTTCACAAATCTTTTACTCACTCTCATTTTCTATATACATTGGACCCCCGGTTTTAATAATTAATCCGTTCCAGAGGGCACTATTAATACAGTCATCCCTCCGTTTTCGTGTATCTCTGTTTTCGTGTATTTTAGTTTTCGTATAGTTTTTTCGTGGAAAATTGCCCTCTGTTTTCGTGTGTTCCCTCCGTTTTCGTGCTCGGTCCGGAACCTGTCCACCAGTGCCGCGCACATACAAAGGCCGTAGGCCACCACCCACGCACCTCCCACGCACATTGCCACGCAGTCTAGCATTGTTTACGCTTGAGTGAACATCACCCTAAGAGTTTATACAAAACATTTATTAACAATTCATTGTTTTTGGGTCTTGATTATTGTGTGTGACTACTAAATAAGCTACCATGGGCCCAAAGAAAGCTCCTAGTGCCAGTCCTTTGGTAAAGAAAGTGAGAAACACGATGGAGTTTAAGAGTGTAGCAAGCATGCAGGGAGTGTAGCAGGTATGCAGGGAGTGTAGCAAGTATGCAGGGAGTGTAGCATGTATGCAGGGAGTGTAGCATGTATGCAGGGAGTGTAGCATGTATGCAGGGAGTGTAGCATGTATGCAGGGAGTGTAGCATGAATGCAGGGAGTGTAGCATGTATGCAGGGAGTGTAGCATGTATGCAGGGAGTGTAGCATGTATGCAGGGAGTGTAGCATGTATGCAGGGAGTGTAGCATGTATGCAGGGAGTGTAGCATGAATGCAGGGAGTGTAGCATGTATGCAGGGAGTGTAGCATGTATGCAGGGAGTGTAGCATGTATGCAGGGAGTGTAGCATGAATGCAGGGAGTGTAGCATGTATGCAGGGAGTGTAGCATGTATGCAGGGAGTGTAGCATGTATGCAGGGAGTGTAGCACGAATGCAGGGAGTGTAGCAGGTATGCAGGGAGTGTAGCAGGTATGCAGGGAGTGTAGCATGTATGCAGGGAGTGTAGCATGAATGCAGGGAGTGTAGCATGAATGCAGGGAGTGTAGCATGTATGCAGGGAGTGTAGCAGGTATGCAGGGAGTGTAGCATGTATGCAGGGAGTGTAGCATGAATGCAGGGAGTGTAGCATGTATGCAGGGAGTGTAGCAGGTATGCAGGGAGTGAAGCAGGCAGGGAGGGAGTGTAGCAGGCAGGGAGGGAGTGTAGCAGGCATGCAGGGAAGTGACCCCGGATAAGGACTTGGTACCTAAATTCCTTATGGAAGGATTCCCTTCCAAAAATAGGGTCTCTTCCCTCTCCCTCCTCCCTCTCTTCCATCCAGCAACATCAGTCTTCAATAAAGGTAAGTGCCACATTCATTTCATTCATTTGTGCATGTAAATCTATCTTTAAGGCCCCCACAAAATTTTTTTTTTCCAAACTTCTGGGTTTCTGGAACGGATTAATTGAATTTCCATTATTTCTTATGGGGAAAATGGTTTCAGTTTTCGTGTGTTTCAGTTTTAGTGCCTCCCTCAGGAACGGATTAAACACGAAAACCGAGGGATGACTGTACTACTAATACCGAATATTACTAATTCCAAATCTATTTTCCCCATAAGAAATAATGGAAATTCAATTAATCCATTTCAAACACTCAAAAGTATTAAAATAAATTTTGTTTTTACATTAAATTACACAGAAAACAATGAGACATGAAGTATAAAACAGTAATAATTTGACACTTACCTTTATTGAAGAGTTGTTGATGTGTGGAAGAAACCCCTTTCGGGGTTTCGGCCGTACTAGTACGGCTTACGCCCCAGGGTTTTCGTCGTACTAGTACGCCTAAATTCTAGCGCCCTCAAATCAAATAGTGGTCAGAAAATGGCAATTTGGCCAATTTCTCACAAATTTCAAATGATGCCAATTTCAAAATTGGGTCGATAATAAACAAGACAGACATTCCTGGCACTAAAATAACATATTCTCTGTTCATTAGTCACGTCTCCAGGCCCCTCTTACATTACTTTTGCTTTCCATTTTGAATTTTTATTCTCACAAAAAAATAGAAGATTTACTGTTATGTATACAACTGCATCACTGTAAAAATGGTATAAATAATATCAGAGCACTTGTGCAAGAATATTAGACTCGCCAGTTGATGTGTATTGGACGCATGGTGTGATTTGTTTACTTTTGAACATCGTCAAAAATCGAACATTTTCGCTACTTTGAGCTCAATTTCAAGGTACTTGTTATTGTAAAACCAATCAAAATCATCTTTATTTCTGTAATATATCTTCCATTCTATCAAATGAGACCAAGAAAACGAGAATACAACAATAAATACCATACGAAAATAGACTGCAAAGTCGCTGTTTTAAACCAAAAACACGGTCAGTTTTTTTTTTTCCTCATTATGCACTGTGTGGTGCAGGATTTTTTTTATACTGCGCACACTGACTGCACAGACCCATTCTATCACATCTATCACATCTGTTTCTGCTTGATTTGAGGGCGCTAGAATTTAGGCGTACTTGTACGTCAATAACCCCAGTGCGTAAGACATACTTGTACGACCATAACCCCGAAAGGGTTAAAACAGCGACTTTGCAGTCTATTTTCGAATAGTATTTATGCTTGTATACTTGTTTTCTAAATCTAGTTCGATAGAATGGATGATATATTACAGAAATAGAGATAATTTTGACTGGTTTCACGATGACAAGTACCTTGAAACGGAGCGCAAAATAGTGAAAATGTTCGATTTTTGCTGATGTTCAAGAGTAAACAAATCACGTCATGCGTCCAATACACATCAACTGGGTAGTCTAATATTCTTGCACAAGTGCGCTGATATTATTTATACCATTTTTACAATGATGCAGTTGTTTACATAACAGTAAATCTTCCATTTTTTGTGAGAAAAATTCAAAATGGAAAGCAAAAGTAATGTAAGAGGGGACTGGAGACGTGACTAATGAACAGATAAAATGTTATTTTAGTGCCAGGAATGTCTGTCTTGTTTATTCTGGACCCAATTTTGAAATTAGCATCTTTTGAAATTTGTGTGAAATTGGCCAAATTGCAAATTTCTGACCACCTTATTGGGTAGTTCAAATCGGTAAATTGGCGGTTTCTTATACTCAATTGATAGAACAAATGGAATTCTAGCGAAAGAGCTATAATTTTAGTGGACTGAAACATTGGAATTTGCCGAAAATAGGGCTCAAAGTGGGCGAAATTGCTGATGCGTAAATGTCATTGATACCGCTAACTTCGCGAGAGCATAATTCCGTTAGTTTTCCATCAAATTTTATAATTTTGGTGGCGTTATGATCGGAAAAAGATTTTCTATCATTTCATAAGAATTTTTTTTTTTTTTTTTTTAAATTCTGCGACCCTGAGAACGAGATTCGGAGAGGGTCCTGAAACCCCCAAAGGGTTAAGACTTCAGGTACCAAGTTCTTTTCCGGGGTTACTTCCCTTCTTTGTTTTTTAATGGCACTAGAACCAGCTTGAGAGTTACTGGATCCCTGTCGCTCAAAAAAGTGTTCCAGAGAGTTCTGTTTCTGGCGTATGTTTGGAACTGTGCTGGCTACAGGGGTGTGTGTTTGGGGACAGGACAAGATAGTCCTTCATTATCACACTAATATCAACTCTACGGCTTATTTATCTGTCACAATTCATCTAATATGACATAATAAACAATATTAATAACATAGAAACATAACATATATATTCTAGAATGAATAAAATATGTCATTACGAATGTGAGGACTGGTGTTGTGTTGTTTGTTGTATAAGGGACACTGACCATAAGCCGTACATACAGTGGGGTGGTGGGCAGCAGCAGCAGATGGCAGTGTTGTCAGTCGCCCTATACCTCAAACAACAATGAACGAGTTAAGTTTCATGTCGTCATTTTTCTATCGATTAATAGCTTAACTTACTTGCTACACTGTTAATGCTACACTTTATCGCTGGCTGGCACTATAGCCTTTATCAACTCCTGCTGCTTTAGTATCATAACATATCGTAGAATCACTGAATCACTTAAGATACATTCTCCCCTCTCAGCCTTTTACCAAAGGGCTGGCACTAGAAGCTTTCTTTGGGCCCATGGTGGCTTATTTAGCAGTTACAAGCACTAAAAACAATGGAATAATGACAAAATGTATGGTATGAATGCGTGGATGACCATCACTCGCTGGTAAACAATGGCACACTGACTCTGGATGGAGTGTTGGGCCGTGCGGGCCATGTGTATGCGTCCAGGATGAATTACTAATTCCGAGCGGATCTACGAATACCGAACCAATATTTTTATGAAAAAATGTTACTAATTCCGAATTTTACGAAATCCGATGCCTACGAAATCCGGGGGGTCACTGTACAGTGGACCCTCGGTTAACGAAATTAATCCGGTCCAGGAGCTATTACTTAATCTGAATCTTTCGTAATCTGAAACCTTATTTCCCATAAGAAATAATGTAAATACAATTAATTGCTCCACAAAAATAATCACTCAAAAAAAAAAAAATAACATTTACTTACCTTTATTGAAGAGTTGCAGGCATCTGGAAGGTAGAGTTGCTGACAGGGGCAGGGTGTTAATGGTTGGAAGGGGAATCCCCCTCCAAAAGGACTTCAGGTAACAAGTCCCTCTCTGGGGTTACTTCCCTTCTTGGTCTTTTAATGCCACTAGGACCAGCTTGAGAGTCACTAGACCCCTGCCTGGTGAAGTAACTGTCCACAGTCCTCTGTTTCTGGCGACTCTTCAACACTTTTCTGAAGTACGTACAACATAGCTCTGTCACTGAAGTGGTTGCACAGAAGGCTCATTTCAGCTTGCTCAGGGTGGTATCTTTCAACAAATGTCTGCAACTCATTCCACTTTGTACACATCTCCTTAAGCACTGAAGAAGGCACCTCCTTATCTCTCTCTCTCTCTCTCCCGTGAAGCAATAACCTCAGCTGTGGTCTGTTGCTGTTCCAGATGAAGCTCTTGCAGCTCTTCAGTTGTTAGCTCACCCTGTGCTCCTACACCAACTCTTCCACATCCTCACCACTCACCTCCAACCCCAGGCTGTTCCCCAATTCCACAATATCTTCCACAACAGGCACAGGGTCGTCAGGGTCAGGGTCAGCCTCAAATCCTTCAAAATCCCTTTTTTCAACACAATCCGGCCACAGTGGTCTCCAAGCAGAGTTCAGAGTCCTGGAAGTCACTTCCTCCCAAGCCTTACCTATAAGGCCTATGCAATGCACGATATTGAGGTGTTCTTTCCAGAACTCTCTTAGGGTCAATTCAGAGTCATTGGTCATATTAAAGCACCTCTGAAACAGTGCTTTGGTGTACAGTTTCTTGAAGTTGGAAATGACCTGCTGGTCCATGGGCTGGATGAGAGGAGTGGTTAGGAGGCAAGAACTTCACTCTGATGAAATTTAAGTTGTCAAGCAACAACTCTTGCAAGTTGTGAGGATGAGCAGGAGCATTGTCCAGTACCAGAAGGCACTTGAGTGGCAATTTTTTTCCAGGAGGTATTTCTTCACACTAGGGCCAAACACTCCAGTCAACCATTCCTTGAAAATCTCCATAGTGACCCATGCCTTGGTGTTAGCTTTCCAATGCACACAAATTTATTCTTGTCAACACTGTGTTTCCTGAAGGGTCTGGGATTTTCTGCGTGATGCACCAGTAAAGGCTTCACTTTAAAATCACCACTGGCATTGGCACACATCATAAGAGTTAGCCTGTCTTTCATAGGCTTGTGTCCTGGCTGTGACTTTTCCTCCTGAGTAATGTAGGTCCTGTTGGGCATTTTCTTCCAAAATAGGCCTGTTTCATCACAATTAAACACTTGTTGGGGGAGGAATTGTTCAGCCTCTACGAACCCCTTGAATTCCTGCACAAATTTTTCAGCTGCACGTTTGTCTGAGCTGGCTGCCTCACCATGCCTCACAACATTATGTATGCCACTACGTTTCTTAAACTTCTCAAACCAGCCTTTGCTGGCTTTAAAATCACTCTCCTCACCACTGGTTTCAGGCATTGTCTTCACAAGATCTGCGTGCAACTTCCTTGCCTTTTCACAAATTATCGCCATAGAAATACTATCACCCGCTCTCTGTTTTCATGGATCCACACCAACAACAACTTCTCAACCTCATCCACTGTTTTCGATCTTTGTTTCGTTAACAAATTAACCCTTTTGCAACATTAGCTTCCTTGATCTCATTTCTCTGTGCCAGGATAGTGCCGATAGTAGATGGAGTTTTCTTGTACATCCTGGCAAGATCACTCAGACGTACATTACTCTCATATTTTTCTATGATTTCCTTCTTCAGTTCGATAGTGTTCCTCACTCTCTTTACCACAGGGGTGCCACTAGGAAGCTTCTTTGGACCCATGGTGACTTATTTCACAGTGACAATAACTAAACCACCAAAAAAGACACCAAATATATTGTGAATCTTTGAAAGAGCGCGCTAGGTAATGTTCTCTCAATGGTAAACAACGCTCACTGGCGTCCTGCACTTGCGCGAGCAGGCGGACAAGTCTAATACCTTTCGGTAACCGAGGAATTTTTCGCTAACCGATTACAAAAGCATTATTTAGTTGTAGCTACAGTTAGAGTAAGAGGTAGATGGGGCAAAACTAAAATGGCAACAGCAAGTAGAGAGAGGTGAAAGTTTATAATCTAAGGGAGGAGGAAGTTAGGCAGATATAAGCAACTATTGGCAGAAAGGTGTGCTAGTGTGAATATAGGTAGTGTGGGGGTTGAAGAGGGATGGGATAATTTTAAAAATGCAGTGTTAGAATGTGGGGCAGAAGTTTGTGGCTATAGGAGGGTGGGTGCTGGAGGAAAGAGGAGTGATTGGTGGAAAGATGAGGTAAAGGGTGCGATAAGAGAAAATGGTCGCTTATGAGAGGTTTTTACAAAGCAGAAGTGATATAAGAAGGGCGGAGTATATGGAGAGTAAAAGAAAGGTGAAGAGAGTGGTGAGAGAGTGCAAAAGGAAAGTAAATAACAGAGTGGGTGAGGTACTATCAACAAATTTTTCTGAGAAGAATTTTTTTTGGAGATAAGCAGGTTAAAAAAGCCTTGAGAACAAATGGATTTGTCAGTAAAAAACAGAGTAGGGAAGTTATTAGATGGGGAGCTGAAGGTATTGGGAAGATGGCGGGAATATTTTGAGGAACTTTTATATGTTGATGAAGGGAGGCAGTAATTTCATGCACTGGCCAGGGAGGTACAGCATCTTTTAGAAGGAGTGAAGAAGAGCAGGATGTGAATGTGGGGGAGGGTGCGTGAGGCATTACATAGAATGGAAGAGAGTAAAGCAGCTGGAACTGGCAGGACCATGACAGAAATGTTAAAAGCAAGAGAGGATATAGTGTTGGAGTAGTTGGTATTTTTGTTTAATAAATGTATGTAAGAGGGGAAGGTACCTAGGGATTGGCAGAGAGCGTATATAGTTCCTTAATATGAAGGGAAGGAGGATAAAAGAGATCGTAAAAATTATAGGGGAATAAGTTTACTGAGTAAAGTGTATGGTACAGTTATTATTATTGAAAGAATTAGATGTAAGACAGAGAGCAGGAATGCAGATGAACAAGGAGGCTTTTGAATGGGTAGGGATGTGTAGATCAACTATTAACATTGAAGCATATATGTGAACAATATTTTGATAATGGTAGGGAAGTTTTCATTGCATTTAAAGATTTAAAACGGCATATGATAGAGTGGATAGGGAGCTATGTGACAAATGTTACATGTGTATGGAATAGGTAGTAAATTACTAAATGCTGTAAAGAGTTTTAATGAGGATAGTGAGGCTCATGTTAGGGTGTGTAGGAGAGAGGGAGATTACTTCCCAGTAAAAGTAGATCTTAGACAGGGATGTGTATTGTCACCATGGATGTTTAACATATTTATAGATGGGATTATAAAAAGTAAATGCTAGGGTGTTGGGGAGATGGATGGGATTAAACTATGAGAAATCAAATACAAAATGGGAGTTGACACAGTTATGTTTTGCTGATGATACTATGCTTTTGGGAGAGTCTAAAGAAAAGTTGCAGAGGTTAGTGGATGAGTTTGGGAGGGTGTGTAAATGTAGAAAGTTGAAAGTGAACATAGATAAGAGTAAGGTGATGAGGGTATCAAACGATTCAGATAAAGAAAATTGGATATCACATTGGAGGGAGGTAATATGGAAGAAGTGAATGTGTTCAGATATTTGGGAGTTCACTCGTCAGTGGATGGGTTTATGAAGGTTTAGGTTAACCACAGAATTGATGAAGGAAAAAGGTTAGTGGTGTGTTGAGGTATCTGTGGAGACAAAAACATTATCCAAGGAGGCAAAGAAGTGAATATACGAGAGCATGGGTTGTAAATGCTGCAGCGAGGAGGCGGCTGTCTAAGGGCAATGTGTAGTGTAAATATTATGCAGAGAATTCGTAGTGTGGAAATTAGGAGGTGTGGAGTTACTAAAAGTATTAGTCAGAGGGCTGAAGAGGGGTTGTTGAGGTGGTTTGGTCATTTATTGAGAGAATGAAACAAAGTAGAATGACTTGGAGTGTGTATAAATCTGTAGGTGAAGGAAGGCAGGGTAGGGGTCGTCCTCGAAAAGGTTGGAGGAAGGAGGTAAAGGAGGTTTTGTGGGTGAGGGGCTTGGACTTTCAGTAAGTGTACGTGAGCGTGCTAGATAGGAGTGAATGGTTTTTGAGATCTGACGAGCTGTTGGAGTGTGAGCAGGGTAATATTTTGTGAAGGGATTCGGGGAAACCGGTTAGCCGGACTTGAGTCCTGGAAATGGGAAGTACAATGCCTGCACTTTAACCCGTAAACAGTCCAAACGTATATATACGTTTACTATGCCAGTGCCCCAAATATTTTGGAAAAAAAAAAAAAAAAAAAAAAAATATATAGAAATAAAGAGCACATTTTTCTAAGTGTTACAGGATAAAAAAAAAAATTTAGGGTCAGTACTTACCGATATACAGTGGACCCCCGAGTTTCGTAAAAACTTCACTCCTGAAGTCTGCTCAAGTGCCATTACCGAACGAATTTACTCCCTTAAGGAAAAATTTCACGTAGGTTAGTCTATTTCAGACCCCCAAAAATACACTTCCACAAGAACTTACAAAATTATACTTACATAATTGCACGATTTCCGGGGTATTCGTTAACCGAGGGTCCACTGTATGAGGCTGAGAAGTTGGCAATGACGGCAACATCGAGTCCTGCCGCTTGCAGAAGTGTTGCCGATATACCTTTTTTCTCGTTTTTATATTATTTTATATAATTTTTATGTTTTGATAATTACAATATATAGTAGTTCTTTGTTCTAAGACTAATATTAGGTACTGAAATTGTACTCAAATTGTCACAAACACTCTGACAGGTGGACATTTACACCTGCCTTGGTCATTTACTATTGTCTAGGAATATATTCAAAGTATTTATAGGTCCCAGCAATGTTTTGAATACATGGGAGAATATAATAATAATAATGATAATAATATGAATAATAATATGAATAATGAAAAGAATAAGAATAATAAGTTCCCTTGAAGCATGATGTAAGACAAGTCATTCCACTGCTGACAGTGATAAGATAAGATAATTGGTGACATTTGATGAGCGTACGCGAGGGTGCAGTGATAAGGGGTGACATTTGATGAGCATCCCCCTCTGTTTTCACTGTTACACAAACATATCTGTCTGTCAAACGCTGTCTATATGTCTGTCAAGCTCTCTGTCTGTCTGTCTGTCAAGCTCTCTGTCTGTCTGTCTCGTCTGTCTGTCAGCTCTCTGTCTGTCTTCTGTCTCGTCTGTCTGTCAAGCTCTCTGTCTGTCTCTTTGTCGCCTTCCTCTGTCTGTCTCTGTCAAGCTCTCTGTCTGTCTCTGTCAAGCTCTCTGTTCTGTCTTCTGTCGCTAAGCTCTCTGTCTGTCTCTGTCAAGCTCTCTGTCTGTCTCTGTCAAGCTCTCTGTCTGTCTCTGTCAAGCTCTTGTCTGTTCTGTCTGTCCTGTCAAGCTCTCTGTCTGTCTCTGTCAAGCTCTCTGTCTGTCTCTGTCAAGCTCTCTGTCTGTCTCTGTCAAGCTCTCTGTCTGTCTCTGTCAAGCTCTCTGTCTGTCTCTGTCTGTCTCTGTCAAGCTCTCTGTCTGTCCTGTCAAGCTCTCTGTCGTCTCTGTCCTAATCTGCTCTCTGTCAAGCTCTCTGTCTGTCTGTCAAGTTCTGTCGTTTCCTCGTCTGTCTCTGTCAAGCTCTCTGTCTGTCTGTCAAGCTCTCTGTCTGTCTCGTCTGTCAAGCTCTCTGTCTGTCTGTCAAGCTCTCTGTCTGTTCTGTCAAGCTCTCTGTCTGTCTCTGTCAAGCTCTCTGTCTGTCTGTCAAGCTCTCTGTCTGTCTCGTCAAGCTTCTCTGTCTGTCTCTGTCAAGCTCTCTGTCTGTCTGTCAAGCTCTCTGTCTGTTCGTCTCTCTGTCTGTCTGTCAAGCTCTCTGTCTGTCTGTCAAGCTCTCTGTCTGTCTGTCAAGCTCTCTGCCTGTCTGTCAAGCTCTCTGTCTGTCTGTCAAGCTCTCTTGTCTGTCTGTCAAGCTCTCTCTGTCTGTCTGTCAAGCTCTCTCTGTCTGTCTGTCAAGCTCTCTGTCTGTCTGTCAAGCTCTCTGTCTGTCTGTCAAGCTCTCTGGTCTCTGTCTGTCAAGCTCTCTGTCTGTCTGTCAAGCTCTCTGTCTGTCTGTCAAGCTCTCTGTCTGTCTGTCAAGCTTCTCTGTCTGTCTGTCAAGTCTCGTCTGTCTGTCAAGCTCTCTGTCTGTCTGTCAAGCTCTCTGTCTGTCTGTCAAGCTCTGTCTGTCTGTCAAGCTTCGTCTGTCTGTCAAGCTCTCTGTCTGTCTGTCAAGCTCTCTGTCTGTCTGTCAAGCTCTCTGTCTGTCTGTCAAGCTCTCTGTCTGTCTGTCAAGCTCTCTGTCTGTCTGTCAAGCTCTCTGTCTGTCTGTCAAGCTCTCTGTCTGTCTTCAAGCTCTCTGTCTATCTGTCAAGCTCTCTGTCTATCTGTCAAGCTCTCTGTCTATCTGTCAAGCTCTCTGTCTATCTGTCAAGCTCTCTGTCTATCTGTCAAGCTCTCTGTCTATCTGTCAAGCTCTCTGTCTATCTGTCAAGCTCTCTGTCTGCAGCTTCTGTCTATCTGCAGCTCTCTGTCTATCTGTCAAGCTCTCTGTCTATCTGTCAAGCTCTCTGTCTATCTTGTCATGTAGGGAGGTAAGGAAACAAGGGATAATTGGGGAATAAGGGAGTAAAGGGAGGGAGGAGGCAGGAGAGGTGAGGTTGACAGGAGCGGCGGTAGCGGAGGTAATGTGAGGTCACTGGTGACTACACCATCACCTCTCATTACCACCACACTACTCACCCTCTCTCTACCTAAAATAAAATATAATATAATAAAATAAAGTATAAGAATAAAGAATAAAGAGTAATAAGAATATAACGGGGACAGTGAATATTACTATTCCACTCAAACACAGTTTATTTAAGTCCTTGTACAATAATATATTTGGGAACAGGAGAACACTATTGAGTTTAGATAAATGGGGATTGTACATATAAGCAGGGAGACAGGGAATACAATCAACTGACGAAACAGAATATAACTTACAATATGGTTCAGAGGACAGTTCACCACAGGAACTCAGTCACACTTCTAGCCACAGGTCCCAAGACCTGCTCCAACAGAACTCTGCCCAGTGCCTCCAACAGTCTCCTCCAGAGACTCTACAGCAGCTCTCTCCCAGAGCTCTGCACACCGGTAGTCACTCTGCTATAATCTCGTGCCCAGAGCTCCGCACACAGGCCAGAGCTCTGCCCGAATGTCTTCCAGCCCAGAGCTCCGCACCCAGGCCAGAGCTCCGCCAGAATCTCCAGCCCAGAGCTCCGCACACAGGCCAGAGCTCCGCCAGAATCTCTTCTCTAGTTGTTTCCTCGGCCTTATATATGGTCCTCCAAGCATCCCCCCAATGAGGAGTACACCATGTGCTTTGACCTGACGCTAGTCCAAAAGACAAAAGACCTGAGCCTTAATCCGAGAGGCGTGGTCTGACAGCTATTTACCAAGTGCAGGTGTGGCTGCTTAGGTAGACCTCACAGCACACTGACTACATCACAATCTGTCAAGCTCTCTGTCTATCTGTCAAGCTCTCTGTCTATCTGTCAAGCTCTCTGTCTATCTGTCAAGCTCTCTGTCTATCTGTCAAGCTCTCTGTCTATCTGTCAAGCTCTCTGTCTATCTGTCAAGCTCTCTGTCTATCTGTCGTCCTGTTATCTGTCAAGCTCTCTGTCTATCTGTCAAGCTCTCTGTCTATCTGTCAAGCTCTCTGTCTATCTGTCAAGCTCTCTGTCTATCTGTCTGTGTCAAGCTCTCTGTTTATCTGTCTGTGTCAAGCTCTCTGTTTATCTGTCTGTCTGTCAAGCTCTCTGTCTATCTGTCTGTCAAGTTCTCTGTCTATCTGTCTGTCTGTCAAGCTCTCTGTCTGTCTGTCAAGCTCTCTGTATATCTGCCTGTCTGTCAAGCTGTCTGTCAAGCTCTCTGTATATCTGCCTGTCTGTCAAGCTGTCTGTCAAGCTGTCTGTCAAGCTGTCTGTCAAGCTCTCTGTCAAGCTCTCTGTCAAGCTCTGTCAAGCTCTCTGTCAAGCTCTCTGTCAAGCTCTCTGTGTATCTGTCCGTCTGGCATCTAGCTCTCCTGTCTCGGAGAGATCCATTCCTGAACCAACACGTCTGGTTCGTGAGCAAGTGTAAATATGTATTTGCCAGTCATGTTTACACATTATCTCTACAAGCACTTTGTCTGGATTTTTTGGGTTATCCTAGGAAATTTACACTATGTATAATTGTATTTGTGTACCTGTGAGACAGAGATAGACAGAGTCAGATAGAGATAGACAGAGACAGACAAAGATAGACAGGCATAGGTTATAAGACATTCTGAAAGGATGTTGCACAAATGTTGCACATGGGTTATTATAAAGGGTTTTTTGATATTTCCTCTACCACTTATGGCCATATCCACCTCAGAGCCACTAAACTCGGGTCAACATCACTTTCCACTAAAATGGGAGAGTTAATACTACATGACATCAGTGAATCCCATGTGTTTGCTGCGCTGTTTGCTCTAGTTGGCACTCAATTGAACTGGTCCTCCCACAAGTTACTAAGTGGTCCCAGATTTTTTAATACGGCGCACACCAAGGGCTAAGACCCATTCTATGCTGACCAGGCATCTCAGGCCAATCGTGCCAAATTTGGAGGCAGGAAAATAAAACGTTAATATACGTTTGGGGCAGTAGCAGTACTAACGTATATATACGTTTGGACCCTTTACGGGTTAACCCTTTAACTGTCCACACGTAGATCTACGTTCACTGCGTACTGCTCCGAATATTTAAAAAAATCCTTTTTTTTTTTTTTAAATGAAGAGCGCATTTTTATAAACAGGATAGGCTAAAAACATTTTTTAGGGCCAGTACTTACCGAGATACAAGCCCGCAAAGTTGGTGCTAAATGATGTGGTGTCGGCAACATGGAGCACTGCCGCTTGCAGAAACAATAAACATTTATAGTTTTTTTCATATTTTTTCCATTTTCTGTTGTTTTCATGCTATGATAATAATGTTTTGATGCAGATCTTTTGATATCATTGCCAATTCTTGTTTAGACACAAATGTTTGGTACTGAATTAATAATCATACTGTCACAAACACACATGTTCACACTGATTGATGAATTTGTACACCTGGTTCAATCACATACTATTGTTTACATATATATACAAGGTATTTACAGGTCCCATTTATGTTTCTAGAAGTCCACCACTGTATGATACTCTAAGAAGCATGGATTCATACAGAGTGCCACTCAACATTGCTGACACATGTATCGTGTGTCTTTTCGCACTTGGGGTCGCTGTGTAGTGTAAGCACACACACACAACACTTTTTCTGAGAGTACGTCTTCTTTGGAGTAGATGGTAATGGTATCAGGCAGTGACAGTTAGGGATTATTCGGTTAGGCACTTCCCTTCTGGTTGTGGGGTGACAGGTCCTGTGGGGTGACAGGTCGCTGTTGTGGGGTGACAGGTCGCTGTTGTGGGGTGACAGGTCGCTGTTGTGGGGTGACAGGTCGCTGTTGTGGGGTGACAGGTCTAGGTATGGTACCATACTTTCTCGCTATCTGCTTGATGACATTTAGGGTGAATTCCGCATATTGTTGTCGCTTCCCAGTCTTTATTTCGAACATGTTGAAGGCATTGAGCATTGCAATGTCAACAAGGTGGAAAAACACTTTATATACCACTTCGACTCCTACGAACACAGTAAACAAAGCCTATCATCATGTCACACTTATCACTAGTCGCATATTGTTCGTATAGTCGATGACAACAGCTGGTTTTTCAACAGGTTAATTGTTGAGCTTGCTGATTCTGTCTGTTTGTACCATCTCGTTTCTGTGGATGGTTGACAGCAATGTCACGTCCCTTTTGTCATGCCATGTCAGTGCCATGATGTCATTGGCATGAAACGCTTGCACTACACTTCCTCCAGTGAACTTTGGCATGTGTTTTCTATTTCTTCTCACTGTTCCACATATATCAGTATTGTTCACACGTAGGAAATCAGCAAGAATAGGGCTTGTGTACCAGTTGTCTGTGAACAATGTATGGCCCTTGCCAAGGTATGGTGCATCATCTTCGAACAACATCACCAGAAATGCCCAACATGCGCCTGGTATCATCGAGTGTATTTTTCCCTGTGTAGATAATGACATCCAACACAAGACCAGTCTCACAGTCACACATAACAAACAGTTTTATACCAAAGCGATTACGTTTGCTTGGTATATATTGTTTGAATGACAGTCGTCCCTTGAACAGAATCAAGGACTCATCAACAACAATGTTCTTGAATGGATAAAAGTAGGCACTGAATTTTTGTTTGAGATACATAAACAATTCCCGGATTTTGTAAAGGAGGTCATTTCGGTTTGGTGTATTCCTGTCTGAGAAATGCAACATTCTAGCAACAGAATGAATCTGTTGCAGGACAGGAGGTCACGGAAGACTGAGTGCTAATGAAGGAGTCTGTGGACCAGTAGTTTGCTATATTGTTCTTATATGTGTGTGGCATAAGCATGACAGTGCCAAGGAATAAATACATTTCAGCCACAGTTGTATTTTCCACCTGCGCAGCCGTGATGATTTGTAACACACATGGTCCATTGTATACTGGTAGTACAGGTTGGTCTGGGTAACAATCAGGTTCATTATCGGCTCATCAAAGTATAGTTGAAAATAGTCTAACTCAGTAGACTCATAGTGATGGGACAGTGTGGCATGATGCCACTTCCACTGTCATCAAAATGAAAGATGTGGCACGAATGATGTATGTTCAGTCCAATTCCATTCACGATCAGCTGGTGCAGTGGACCTGTGGCATGGGATGTGGGAAGGAGAGGACGGGAGTGGGGCCACAATGGTTGAGAGGGTGCCGCGTGGTCCTTTGTCTGTCCACACACCGCGCCACGAGGACCAGGCATCATGCCACCCACCACCTCTTCCTCCATCCCAGCATACTCTCCTTCATTATCACTTTCACTATCAGTGGCAGGGGTTCTGGATTGTGACCTGCCACGACCCTTGCCTCTGACTGCATATGGCACACTGCCTGAACGTAGCTAATGATGCCCAAAAGCACGTTTCACTGGGGAATAATGATAATCACTTTCACTCGACGAATCGTCTATGGGCATAAAATCGATTTAATCATCGTCACTTATATCACTTTCACTATCGTCATTATTATAACACATGGAAAATGATAATTTCCTCTTGCGGAGTTGCCTTTGGGTAGTAACACTAGCAACCCCAGAAGTGCTGGGCTGAGAGTCTGGTATGGCCACATTGGCCACCCCAGAAGTGCTGGGCTGAGGGTCATCTGGGTTGTCATCAATAGTTTCACTAATTCCTTGATTATTAGTGGCTATATCACTGTCAATCCACTAAGCTCCGTTCTCAATCACTTTCGAGAATAGTAGAGTGTTAATACGAGAGGTGAGTGAATCACGAGGATGTGCCATGATGTTGACCCAGATTGAGCTGAAACTAACTGGGACTACCATGTGGTACCCAGGCGTCCCCTATTTTTTCATACTGCCCCACACTGAGGTGCAAGACCTGAATTCTTCTCATGTCTAGGCGACTCAGGCCTGATCGCGTAAATTTGAGACAGAATTTAAAAATAAAAACGTGATCTACGTTCGGAGCAAGTATGCGGGTATCTAAACGTATATCTACGTGAAAAAAGTGACAAGTTAAAGGGTTAAATAATACACAATTTAATGAACATTAAAGAAATACATGTAAATATAGTACAATAACATGTCACTTACATTTATTGAAGAGTTGTTGATCTGTGGAGGACGGGAGGAGGGAAAGGATGGAGTATAGTATGCTAGTGTTTGGAAGGGGAATCCTTCCATTAACCTCGGTACCAAGTTCTTTTCTGGGGTTATTCCTTTTTCTTTTAATGCCACTAGGACCAGGTTGAGAGTCACTGGACCCTCTCTAACCAAAAATCTGTCCAGGGAGCTCTGTGTCTGGCGATTCTTTAACACATCCCTGAAATGACACACCACTGTGTCATTGTACAGGTTGCCAGCACGGCCTGCAACAGCATGGTTAGGGTGATATTCATCCATAAAGCCTTGCACATCAGTCCATTTGGCACAGATCTCCTAATCCTTGAAGAAGGCACCTTCTTCCATCTCGTTCCACCTCCTCCTCCTCTGAACCATTGTCCTGACCTGTGGTCTCTTGTTGCAGTTGCTGTTGAAGCTCTTGCAGATCTTCAGTGGTTAGCTCTTCCTTGTGCTCCTCCACCAACTGTTCCACATCCTCACCACTCACCTCCAACCCCATGGACTTGCCCAGTTCCACAATTTGTTCCACAACAGGCTCAGGCTCAGGGTACTGAGGCTCAGCCCCAAAACCTTCAAAATCCCTCTCTAGGACACAGTCTGGCCACAATTTTCTCCAGGCAGAGTTCAAAGTCCTGGTAGTCACTCCCTCCCAAGCCTTACCTATAAGGTTTACACAATGCAGGATATGGAAATGGTTTTTCCAAAAGTCTCTTTGGGTTATATTCATGTCTGTAGTCACATCAAAGCACTTTTGAAACACTGCTTTGGTGTAGAGTTTTTTAAAGTTTGAAATGACCTACTGGTCCATGGGCTGGAGGAGAGAAGTGGTATTAGGAGGCAAGAACTTCACTTTGATGAATTTAAAGTCCTCCACAATTTTCTCTACCAAGTTTGGAGGATGACAAGGAGCATTGTCCATTATCAGGAGGCACTTAAGTGGCAAATTATTTTCCTGGAGATATTTCTTCACACTGGGGCCAAACACGCCTTTTTGTTAGACTTCCACATCACACACAAGTTAGACTTGGTGATAACGCATCTGCCAAACACTCGGGGATTTTCAAAAAGATACACCAGTAAAGGCTTCACTTTGCAATCACTACTGGCATTAGCACAAAGCATCAAAGTTAGCCTGTCATTCATAGGCTTATGTCCTGCCTGTGCCTTTTCCTCCTGAGTAATGAAGGTCCTGTTGGGCATTTTCTTCCAAAACAGGCCTGTTTCATCACAATTAAACACTTGTTGGGGGAGGAATTGTTCAGCCTCTATGTACCCCTGGAATTCAGGCACATATTTTTCAGTCGCACTTTTGTCACAACTGGCTGCCTCACCATGCCTCACAACACTATGTATGCCACTTTGATTCTTAAATTTTTGAAACCAGCCTCTGCTGGCTTTAAATTCGCTCACTTCAGCACTCGTTGCAGGCATTTTTCTTAACGAGATCATCATGCAACTTCTTTGCTTTTTCACATTATTGCCTGAAAAACACTATCTGCTGCTAAATGTTTCTCATTGATCCACACCAACAACAAATTTTCCACATCTTCCAGCACTTGCGATCTCTGTTTTGTGATCACAAATGCACCTTTCGCAACAACAGCTTCCTTGATTTTACATGTATTTCCCTTGGCCACAATGGTAGTGATGGTAGAATAGTCTTTACCATACAGCCTGGCCAGCTCAGTGATAGGCACTCCACTTTCATATTTTTCTATTATCTCCTTCAGTTCTACTGTACTTCTGAGCCTCTTTGCCACAGGCTTAGCACTAGGAGCTTTCCTTGGACCCATGGTAGCTTATTTAGCAGTTGCAAGCACTAAAAACAGTGGAATAATGACAATATACTGGTATGAATGCATGGGTGGAGTGGGTGGTCGTCGCTCTCGCTTGTAAACAATAGCACACTGACGCTCCCTGGAGTGCCCGCACAGCTGGGCGCCACGCGGATGTGTCCGGGACGAATATCGTAAACCGAAGCAAACATCGTTAACGGAGTCACTATTTTGACGTAAAAATGTATCGTTAACCAAATTTATCGCTATCCGATGCCATCGTTAACCGAGGTATGACTGTATTCTTAAACTTACTCCATACCTCTTCTACCCCACTGCCTATACTCTCACTAGCCCATCTGTCCTCCAACAGTTGTTTATATCTTACCCTAACAGCCTCCTCCTTTAGTTTATAAATCTTCAGTTCTCTCTTACTTGCTGTTTCCATTCTCCTTGTATCCCATCTACCTTTTACTCTCACTGTAGCTACAACTAAAAAGTGATCTGATATATCTATGGCCCCTCTATAAACATGTACATCCTGAAGTCTACCCAACAGTCTTTTTATCTACCAATATGTAGTCCAAGAAACTACTTTCATTTGGCCCTACATCATATCTTGTATACTTATTTATCCTCTTTTTCTTAACCCTTTGACTGTCAGAGGCCCCATTCTGAAACTGTCATTCTATGTCGGAAAATTTTGGAAAAAAAAAATAAATTATTTTTTCTTATGAAATGATAGAGAATCTTTTTCCGATTGTAATGACACCAAAAGTATGAAATTTGATTGAAAACTTACGGAATTACGCTCTTGCAAAGTTAGCGATGTCAGTGATATATACGCATCGGCGATTTCGCCGACTTTGAGCCCTATTTTAGGCCAATTCCATTGGGACAGTCGACCAAACTCATAGCTATTTTTTTAGAACTCCATTTATTCTATCGATTGAGTACAAGAAATCACCAATTTACCGATTTCAACTACCCAATAAAGTGGTCAGAAAATGGCAATTTCGCCAATTTCATGCAAAATAAAAAAGATGTCAATTTCAAAATAGGGTCCAGAATAAACAATGCAGACATCCCTAGCACTAAAATAAGATGTTATCTGTTCATTAGTCATGTCTTTAGGCCCCTCTTACATTACTCTTGCTTTCTATTTTGATTTTTTATTCATACAAAAAATAGAAGATTTATTGTTATGCAGACTATTGCATTATTGTAAAAACTGTATAAATAATATCTGTGCACTTGTGAAAGAATATTAGACTCACCAGTTGATGTGTATTGGACGCATGGTGTGATTTGTTTACTTTTGAACATTGGCAAAAATCGAACATTTCCGCTACTTTGAGCTCAATTTCAAGATTGTTTACATCATGAAACTAATCAAAATCATCTCTATTCCTGTAATATGTTTCCCATTCTATCAAATGAGACCATGAAAAAGAGAATACAACCATAAATACTATACGAAAATACACCTCAAAGACGGCGTTTTAATTAAAAAAAACGGTCGGAGTTTTTTTTTTCTCATTATGTACTGCTTGCTGCAGGATTTTTTTTATACTGCGCACACTGACCACACAGACCCATTCTCTCACATGTGGGCCTACCAGCTTTCTCCTGCTTGATTTGAGGCCACTAGAATTTAGGCGTATAAATACGTCCGAAACATTGGCTCGTAAGACGTATATATACGTCCGAAACAGTCAAAGGGTTAAAATATGTGTTACCTATCACCAACCTCTTTCTATACAAAGTTCAATCAAATGCTCCCCATTATCATTTACACCTGATACCCCAAACTTACCTACCACACCCTCTCTACATGTTTCTCCTACTTTAGCATTTAGGTCCCCTACCACGATTACTCTCTCACTTGGCTCAAAAGTTCCTACACACTCGCTTAACATCTCCCAAAATCTCTCTCTCTCCTCTCTTCTCCAGGTGCATACGCACTTATTATGACCCACTTTTCACATCCAACCCTTATTTTAATCCACATAATCCTTGAATTTATACATTTATGTTTCCCCTTCTCTCTCCATAACTGATCCTTCAACATTATTGCTACCCCTTCCTTAGCTCTAATTCTCTCAGATATTCCTGACTTAATCTCATTTATTTCTACCCAATGAAACTCGCCTACCCCCTTCAGCTTTGTTTCGCTTAGGGCTAAGACATCCAACTTCTTTTCATTCATAACATTAGCAATCATCTCTTTCTTATCATCCGCATTACATCCACGCACATTCAAACATCCCAATTTTATAAAGTTTTTCCTTATCTTGTTTTTAGTAATTTATACAGGAGAAGGGGTTACTAGCCCATTGCTCCCAGCATTTAGTCGTTTTTTATGACACGCATAGCTTACGGAGGAAGAATTCTGTTCCATTTTCCCATGGAGATAAGCGGAAATAAACAAGAACTAGGAAGAAAAATAGAAGAAAAACTCAAAGGGGTTAGCATATATATGTTTATATACATGCATGTGCAGTGTGACCTAAGTGTAAGTAGAAGTAGCAAGACATACCTGCAACCTTGCATGTTTATGAGACAGAAAAAAAAAGAGACCAGCAATCCTACCATCATGCAAAACAATTACAGGCTTATGTTTCACACTCATTTGGTAGGACGGTAGTACCTCCCTGGGTGGTTGCTGTCTACCAACCTACTACCAGATAATAGATATACGCAAAATATACAATTTTTCTACTTAACTTGCATACTATACAGGTAAGCAACACCCCCCTTTGCACGACAATAGGTAGCACCAAACAATTTATTAAAAAGAAATATTGCCTTCTAACTCGTCAATCTCATGAATCACTTGGATTTTACAAAAATGTTTCTCGCCTGAAGATAACCAGTACATCAGCAGCCGTGACTTCTATTCTTCAGGCAACAGGTTGAGATGGAATGGATTCAACAGCAGGAGATTATCTGTCACTGAATCCGCTATGTTGGCAACGAATTAGGAGCTGGAAGTTCAGGTTCAGGCCAATAGTGAGTTTTGTGGACAGAGTCTTGAAGCCAGGTATACAGGTTCTAGGAGTAGGGGAAGCCGTAAGACATGCAAGAAATCAGTCTGCAATTGGCAGCGGTTGAATCGGCGGTGCCAACAACAGAATTGCCAGCTCATGGTTCCAGAATAATCCCATTTTAAGCTATCACAACTCATAGTTAAATAGCTGTAACAGTATACAGTGGTCCCTCGACTATCGGTCATAATTCGTTCCAGAAGCTAGACCTTAACACAAAAAACTCGAAACTCGAAACCGTATTTCCCATAAGAAATAATGTAAATACAATTAATCCGTTCCAGACACCCAAAAATATTAAAAAAATAATAAATTTAAATGATATTAATTATATTTCTACATACACAAAACAACATTATTAACACATAATAATAAATAATAAATAACAGAATAATAAATAACATTTACTTACCTTTATTGAAGAGACTTGCTGGCATCTGGAAGATAGGGAGGAGGACAGGGGGAGGGGTTAGTGTTTGGAAGGGGAATCCCCCTCCATAAGGACTTCAGGTAACAAGTCCTTATCTGGGGTTACTTCCCTTCTTTTTCTTTTAATGCCACTAGGACCAGCTTGAGAGTCAATAGACCCCTTCCTAGAAAAGTAACTGTCCAGAATGCTCTGATTCTGGCGCCTCTAACATTTTCCTGAAGTGCAACATGGCTCTGTCACTGAACTGGTTGCAGAGATGGCTTATTTCACCTTGCTCAGGGTGGTGTTTTTCAACAAATGTCTGCAACCTAGTCCACATAGAACACATTTCCTTAATCTCTGAAGAAGTTACTACCTCACCCTGTCCATCCTCCTCCTGTGAATCAATTTCCTCTACTGTCGTTTGATGCTGTTCCTGATGAAGCTCTTTCAGCTCTTCAGTGGTTAGGTGTACCTTGTGCTCCTCCACCAACTCTTCCACATCCTCACCACTCAACTCCAACCCCAGGCTGTTCCCCAATGCCACAATATCTTCCACAACAGGCACAGGGTCATCAGGGTCAGCCTCAAATCCTTCAAAATCCCTCTTTTCAACACAATCCAGCCACAGTGGTCTCCAAGCAGAGTTCAAAGTCCTGGAAGTCACTCCCTCCCAAGCCTTACTCATAAGGCCTATGCAATGGACGATATTGAAGTGATCTTTCCAGAACTCTCTTAGGGTCAACTCAGTGTCCGAGGTCACTTGAAAGCACTTTACAAACACTGCTTTTGTGTAGAGTTTTTTGAAGTTGGAAATGACCTGCTGGTCCATGAGCTGGATGAGAGGAGTGGTGTTAGGAGGCAAGAACTCCACTGTGATGAAACTGAACTCATCAGACAAAAAGTCTGCCAAGTTGTGAGGATGAGCATGAGCATTGTCCAGTAGCAGGAGGCACTTGAGTGGCAATTTCTTTTCCAGGAGGTATTTCTTCACACTAGGGCCAAACACTCCAGTGAACCATTCCACGAAAATGTCCTTAGTGACCCATGCCTTGGTGTTAGCCTTCCAACACACACACAAATTATTCTTGTTAACATTGTGTTTCTTGAAGGCTCTGGGATTTTCTGCGTGATACACCAGTAAAGGCTTCACTTTCAAATCACCACTGGCATTAGCACACATCACGAGAGTTAGCCTGTCTTTCATAGGATTGTGTCCTGGCAGTGCCTTTTCCTCCTGAGTAATGAAGGTCCTGTTTGATATTTTCTTCCAAAACAGGCCTGTTTCATCACAATTAAACACTTGTTGGGGTTCGAATTTTTCAGTGTCTACGAACCCCTGGAATTCCTGCACAAATTTTTCAGCTGCACGTTTGTCTGAGCTGGCTGCCTCACCATGCCTCACAACACTGTGTATGCCACTACATTTCTTAAACCTCTAAAACCAGCCTCTGCTGGCTTTAAAATCACTCGCCTCAGCACTGGTTGCAGGCATTGTCTTGACAAGATCTGCGTGCAACTGCCTTGCCTTTTCACAAATTATCGCCGTGGAAATACTATCACCCGCTATCTGTTTTTCATTGATCCACACCCCCAACAACTTCTCAACCTCATTCACTGTTTTCGATCTATTTTTCGTTAACATATCAACCTCTTTTGTAACATTAGCTTCCTTGATTTCTTTTCTCTTTGCCAGGATAGAGGTGATAGTAGATGTGTTTTTTCCGTACATCCTGGCAAGCTCACTCACACGTACGCCACTCTCATATTTTTCTACAATCTCCTTCTTCACTTCGATGGTATTCCTCACTTTTACCACAAGGGTGCCACTAGGAAGCTTCTTTGGACCCATGGTGACTTATTTCACAGTGACAATCACTAAACCACCAATAAACACAACAAATGTAATGTGAATGTTTGAAAGAGCGCACTGGGTAATGTTCTCTCAATGGTAAACAACGCTAGACTGGCGTCCTGCGCGGCGAGGCGCACAAGCACAGGCAGGCGGACGGGTCTGGTACGGACCGATACACGAGTAAATGGCCGATACACAAGAAAAACACCGACCGAAAAAAGCACTCGAAACACAAAAAATACGATATTCTGAAAGACCAAAACACGAGGGTCCACTGTATAAAATAAGTATTAAACAAAATGAAAAATTAAAACTAATTATTGGGCAGATGATTACGTACTTATAATTTATAGAACATAGGGACGAGACAGTGTCTGCAATTATATTTTGTTGGCCCTTAATATGGAGGATACTTATGGAACAGGGTTGGATCCTGAGAGCCCACCTCAGGATCCTAGCATTTCTTGACTTCATGGTGTTAATGTATGCCAGAGGGTTGTGATCAAAAAAGACTTTAATCTTATGCATAGAAGTTCTGAAATATACATCAAAGTGCTCTAACGAGATAACTAGGGCCAAAGCCTCTTTCTCTACAGTGGCATAATTTTTTTTTATGTGATTTAAGTTTAGAAGGATAATAACAAATTGGATGTAAAACGTCGGTAGAAGGTGATTTCTGAAGCAAAATAGCACCAACCGCGTAGGCACTAGCATCTACTATGTGCAAAAAAAAGGGTTGAGCGAAATCTGGACTACGAAGAACGGGGGCAGAAGAAACCAAATGCTTCAACCGAACGAAAGCTTGATCACAATCTCTAGACCAGTGAAATTTTACTTTGGTACTGGTGAGTTCCGAAATGGGGGCGGCTAATTGGGAGAAATTGGGACAAAATCGTCTATAATAACTGGTCATGCCCAGGAACCTTTGCACTCCCTTTCTATCCCGGGGCACAGGAAAATCGGATATGGCCTTTATCTTTAGATCAAGCAGAGCTACTTCTCCTTGACCTATGCAGAAGCCTAAATATTTTATCTTAGCTAGGCCAAATTGACATTTGGCCAAATTGACCATGAAATTATAAAACCTCAATTTCTCAAACAAAGCCATTAGATGAGAAAGATGTTGTTCCCACTCATCTCCAACTACAACCAAATTGTCCAAATACGCCTCTACCCCCAGTAAGTCGTTAGTGAGTTCATTAATAAGATGTTGAAATGTGGAGGCCGCATTACATAACACGAAGGGAGTACAGTGGACCCTTGAAAATCGCATTAATCCGTTCCAGAGAGTCTGCCGAAATTCAAAATTGACAATTTTCAAAACCATTTTTCCCATAAGAAATAATGTAAATAAAATTAATCCATTTCAGACACCCAAAAGTATTAAAAAAATATACATGAAATGTACATTTATCTACACAGAAAACAATGAGACATGAAGAATAAAACAATAATAACATGACACTTACCTTTATTGAAGAGTTGTTGATGTGTGGAAGATGGGAGGAGGTTAGAGGATGGAAGAGTTACTATTGTTTGGAAGGGGAATTCCCTTCCATAGACTTCAGGTACCAAGTCCTTTTCCGGGATTACTTCCCTTCTTTGTCTTTTACTGCAACAGTACATTCATTACTTACTTTAAAATATTTGTATTCTTAATGTAGGGAGAGAGGTGTGTAGTATTTATTTGCAGGAATTCAGTGTAGGTAGCCTGTAGACGTAGGTACACGTATGTAGCCCCCACACGGGGCTTCACTACACAGCCATATTATTACCATGTTCACTGAGTTTAATCATTTCTAACAGCTACCTTTAGATGCCATCATAAACAAAGGGAGAAGTAATGAATAATTCATGCCGAGAATTGTAAACAAACACGTATGAAGGGCGGTTACTGCACCAGACGCCAGATTTACAGTTTTATCTCATGCTGCATCAGAGAAAACGTAATGTTTACTCTCCACCCGACTCACCACTCGATAGCATATAAACATTGTATCAATGTTTATATGCTATATGATATGTAACGTATTTTTTATATAATTTTGAAGAAAATATCATAGATGAAGTAATGAAATTGTCTATATTAACCTAAAATAAAACATTTAACCTAAAATAAGACATTTGCTTGAGCTTGGTGTGGGGAAGTACCCTGGCTGGTTTGTGTGGGGAAGTACCCTGTCTGGTGTGTTCTTTCTTGAATTCTATTGTGTTTCTCGCCTTCTTTAGCAAAGAGCTGGCACTAGGAGCTTTCTTTGTGCCCATTGTGGCTTATTTAGCAGTTGCAAATACTAAAACGAATGAAATATTTAGAAATGTATCATATGAAAGCGTGAGGTGATCGTCACTCGCCGAGATACAATTCCAGACTGACGCTGAATGGTGTTTGTGTGCCCGCGGTGGCTGGGAGGCCACTCGGATGCATTTCATACAATGGCCGATTTTTAAGCCAAAGGACAAAAATCAAGCCAATGTTTTGGCAAAAAAAAGTTGCCGGTTTTCAAATTTGCCGATATTCAAGGGAGACAATTTTCAAGGGTCCACTGTAACTAGAAAGTCAAATAGACCATCTTGTACTGTAAAAGCAGAAATCTCCCGAGCTCATTCTGAAAGAGGGACTTACCTTTGATATACCTTTAAAGAGTTTCGAGAGTTTATCTACTCTCTGAGCCCGGCCATGGGCCAGGCTCGTCTGGTCAACCAGGCTGTTGCTGCTGTAGGCCCACTGTCCCACATATCCATCACAGCCTGGTTGATCTGGCACCCGGTGAAGATACTTGTCCAGTTTCCTCTTGAAGGCTTCTACACTGGTTCCAGCCGTGTTTCGGATATCTTCTGGTAAGATGTTGAATAGTCTGGGACCCCGGATGTTAATACAGTGCTCCCGTATTGTCCCTACCGCACCCCTGCTCCTTACTGGGTTTATTTTACACTTCCTACCATATCTCTCACTCCAGTATGTTGTTATGGTAGTGTGCAGATTTGGGACCAGGCCCTCAAATACTTTCCAGGTATGACTTGATAATAGCCTCTTAGCAAGTCTAAGCGGCTCACGTATTTAGCTCCAGAGACTTTGTCAATAAGGTCGTCAATACATGGCAAGGGAAATCTGTTGGGTATCGTGACTGATTGACTTTTCAATAATCAGTGCACATACGGTAGCTTCCAACTGGCTTCGGGCCTAAAATACATGGGGAAGCCCACAGGCTTTTGCTGCGTTCGATAAGTCTGTTGGACAATAGGAAGGTTACCTCTTCCTTTAAAGCGGCATGTTTCACAGGACTCATGCGATAAGGCGATTGTTTGATCGGAGAGGCACCCTGAACATCTACGTCGTGAATACCCAGCGTGCAGCGCTTAGGAACGTCTCTGAACAAGTCAGGAAACCTTAATATCATCTCCTTAATGTTTTTCGCCTTTTCGGTCTCAAGGTCTGCAAGAAATCTATCCAAAGTTCGTAGGGTCTCTGAATTTTCTAAACGGACTTCTATCCCTCTAGAAACATCTGGTAAATGATGACTTTCATCCTCTGGTATAGGGAGGATGGAAGCAGTAGGAAGACCAGGGTAATACGTTTTCAGCTGATTTACGTAATACGTACACACGTTCAGATTTTCCTGGTTTTTGTATTAGATAATTTACATCACTGAACCTCTTTACTACTTCTAAAGATCCTTCATATTTGGGATGTAACGTGTGCCTAGGCACTAACTTTTGAGCGAGCACCATCTCTCCAGCTTGAAAAGAGCGAGACTTTGCACATTTATCATAGCGTAACTTTCTAGCTTGGGCTTCGGTTAAGTTCTTTAATGCTAAGTCAATTGCAAAGGATAAACGTTTCTGTGTAGACGAAGGAGATATGCATAGTTAAAGCTCAGATTTTCTTGTCCAGGCTTCTTTTAATACCGTGAGAGGACCCCGCACTTGATGACCATAAATTAAATCGAAAGGACTAAAGCCCAGACTTTCTTGCTCGCTTTCTCTGACTGCAAAAAGAAGACAAGGTATCCCTTCATCCCAATTTTTAGCGAGTTGCTCGCAGTATGTACGCATCATGGATTTTAAGATTTGGTGGAACCATTCAAAAGGACCCTGTGTCTGAGGTCGGCAACTTGTGGAAAGTATTTACCTAATTCTGAGACAAGATAGAGCTTCTCTGAAGATTTTGGACGTAAAATTAGTTCCTTGATCAGACTGTATCTCTCGTGGTAATCCCACATGCAAAAAGAATTTCATTAAGGAGTGGACTATCGTGCAGGCATTAATCAATCATAAAAATCGCAATTTTTGGGGTAAAAAAAAAAAAAAACTGACAAATTGCTAACATGTCCTCTTGCTGACAGCAAAAACAAAAAAATTACATTTTGGTTAAAACATACTTAGAAATATGATAGAAACAAGCCGATTACATCAACATGTTGCCAGAATTATGCACTATTTTTCGGTAAGAAAACATTTTGTTCCATAATTTTTCGATTTCAATTTTTTTATCACTCAAAATATCTCGCCCCACCCTTAATTTTTCTCATTGGCACCACTTCTGGGTACCGGGTTGCAGATTCCATTATGGTGAATAAATATTGATTGCCTAACTTGGTTCTGATGAGAGGTCTGACGCAGTCTATTATTAGGCGGGAAAATGGTTCACCATCCGTAGTGTGATGGGTATTAGAGGAGCTGGAGGAGGATTATGACCAGGTAATTCAATGAGCCTTTGTCACCAAGCCAAGCGGTAAGGAATACTTCACTCTCCGGCAGTGTGGGTGGTGGGGAAGGGATCATGGGTTTGTGTAAACAACATGGCTGGCTGGCTGGCAGGCAAACTGGCTAACTGGCAGGTAATCTGGCTGGCAGGCAATCTGGGTGGCTGGCAATCTGCCTGACTGGCAGGTAATCTGGCTGGTAGGCAATCTGGGTGGCTGGCAATCTGGCTGGTTGGCAATCTGGCTGGCTGGCTGGCAATCTGGCTGGTTGGCTATCTGGCTGGCTGGCTATCTGGCTGGCTGTCTATCTGGCTGGCTGGCTATTTGGCTGGCTGGCTATCTGGCTGGCTGGCTATCTGGCTGGCTGTATCTGTCTGTCTCACAGGATCACATAAATACAATTATACATAGTGTAAATTACCTAGGATAACCCAAAAAATCCAGACTGGCAAATAATATGTATCAGGACTCAGATCTCAGATGTGACGCAGTGACTAATGCGTTGTGTGTAATACGTGCTGGTTCACTATTGACTCTCTCTGAGAAAGAGAGAGAGAGACAGAAAGAGAGACAAGCAGACAGATAGACAGACAGACATGTTTATGTGTAAAGTGAAAACAAATAAAGCAAGGCAGTGTACCCTCATCAAATGTCACCACTGTCATTAGTGGACTGATGAGATAAGATAAGACGACACTCACCCTCATCAAATGTAACCACTGTCATTAGTTTAGTGATAAGACGAGGCTCACCCCTCATCAAATGTCACCACTGTCATTAGTTTAGTGATAAGACTGAGTGACACACGTCTTACACCACGCTTCAATAATTATTATTATTATTATTATTATTATTATATTCTCCCATGTATCCTAGGTAATTTACACTATGTATAATTGTATTTATGTGTACCTGTGAGACAGAGCCAGCCAGCCAGCCATGTTGTTTACACAAACCCACGCTCCCTTCCCCACCAAAATATTGCTGGGACCTATAAACACTATGTATAAATTTCTAGACAATAGTATTTGACTAAAATAGGTGAAAATGTACACCTGTCAATGTTTGTGCAGTTATTGTGTAGTATACGACGAGTGTATATATCCCAAATATGGCTTGTATTGGTCTCACAGGCCATAAAAGTTACTTGAAAAAATAAAATGTTAAAAAATAATAGAAAAAAGTAGAATAAAAAAATAAACTGTTACCGGGTGACCGTCAGTCAGCGATGTTGCCATAAGCAGCTCACTTTGTCAACTTCACGCCTCCATATCTCAGTAAGTATTGATCACAATTTTTTTTTTCCTATAAGACTCGCAAAAATATGCTCTATCGTTTCATAAAAAAAAAAAAAAATTCGAAAATTTCTCAACCCTGAGAACGAGTTTGGGAGAGGGCCTCTCAACCCTGAAAGGGTTAAGGTTCTTTGCTTCCTTTTCTGTGACCGCTATTTCTTTTAGTTCGTCCAAAGAATGGTCTGCGAACTGACCTTTGATCAAATCATCTGGTGTTAACATCTTAATATCCACCAAGGCCTTACTGTCATCGACCATAGATTGTTTGGTGGTCAGAGTTTCTGGGTGAAATGAGTCACTGAACAATATGTCCAGTCCTAGATCTTTGCTGAAACTTATCCTGTAAGGGAGAACAATTGTTCTCCCTTACAAGCTTCTATTGCATAATTTTCGTTAGTTTCATTGTCCGTCACTAGCGGTTCTTTACTGATCCCAACATTCAATAGGTCATTCCCGATTAGCAAGTCAACTGATCGGATGGGAAAACCTCCACTGGGTATACCCACAGAAGCATATCCTCTGTAATTTCTCAGCTCCAGATATACTTTGTGGAGGGGTACTTTGGAGACAGCCCCACCATAAGCCTCCAACAGTACGTCTATCTTAGTGTAAGTTTTATCACTCAACTGAAGTACACCTTCCCTCAACAATGTTAAGTAACTTCCTGTATCTTGGAAAGTATTGATTTCCTTCAATTGAGAATCGCTAAGCCCTATCTTACCTCTGGAAAAATACGGGCTCATGGCAGCATGGATTTTCCTTTCGGATATGTTTGCCGATCTTGGTCATCTAGAAGAGTTTTTTTGAGACTCTGGTACTAGATTTGCTTTTGAATAACAAAAAAGGCACAATACTGTGACTGGAACAATACACACACAACCCGCACATATAAAAGGGAGGAGCTTACGACGACGTTTCGGCCCGACTTGGACCATTTACAAAGTCACACTAACACACAGAGACGGAGGAAGGGGTATTTATAGGCAGGCAGACAGGGGAGGGTACCTACACTCCTCTCGTTTCCAACCCTCTTGATCGCATCAAGAGAACTTTCAACAAGAAACTTAAGACTCTCTCCGACCTCTGTCCTTCTGACTTTAACCTTGTTCAACGTTTTCGTGTCATCTGTCCCTCTCTGCCCTATTTCTATGGCCTTCCCAAAACTCACAAACCTGATATTCCTCTGCGTCCCATCATATCTTCTAGAGGTT